>CATIWF010074302.1:0-19853 GCA_949630135.1 Balakata baccata
GATTTTTCATAACGTTTTAAAATAATTTTGCCACTATTTATCATTTTATTATCTCACTATTTCTTTATCTTTTTTTTTATCAAAATCTTCCTTTTCCTGCTTTGAATTCAGTGAGATAATAAAAATCAGGTTTAAAACTTAAGAGGTCTCAAATATACAAAAAAAAAAAAAATGGAAGTTGAGGTATATATAAAATGAGTCTAAGCAAAAGTTTAGGGTGCTGCAGATATAAAAATACATTAGCAAATTTTCATTTCTAAAATTTTCACAAATAAAATAAACAAATAAAGCACCTTGTATTAATGCATTGTCACAATAATTGATTTCCCAGGATTTGACAACTCCTGAATACTAGCTATAATATCACTCCAGTTATAGTATAGTACCTGTTCAATTTTCTTTATTTCTTTGTAAATATGAAATAATTTCCTCCCTCAAAACTCATTTTATATAACATGCATAATTTCAGAACATGTTCTGTGTGACACCTAATTTGGATAATATTCTGATGACATATAATTCCAGAACCTTGATTTTTGTCAGCATGATCCTTGATATGATGCCCAGCATACTGTACTGAGATGTCAAAATCTAATATTCTAAAAAAACTGAAGACTGAAATATGCAGAGAAAAAGAAGTTGAGCAAATCGACAAACCTGAACCCCTTCATACCAGGCCGCAATAGCCTCCTAACAAAGCCAAGTGGTCAAAGGCCACCTCTTGTTGAGGTAGGACATAGACTGATGTATTATAGTTGAATCACCAGTTGTTCTCAGGTGGACAATATAAAAATTTAGAGCATGAGGTTGTATTCTAAACGCAAAACAAGCCAACTATTACCAAACAACAAGCCAGGCCTCAAAGATTTCTTGTCTTGCCATATGGTAATAAATGCATCAGATCAAGTTTCAAGTTTAAGAATAAATTGCAAAACCATTTCCAATTAATATTTTAGTCTCTAGGGAAAACTGAAGTGAAGAAAAATCTACATGCTACCTTAGGTATAGAATATTTTCCACTGCTCCTTATAAATCAAATAATGAAAATAGGCACAATATTGTTTATGGACGATGACAATTAAAAAAAAAAACAGAAATTATTAAAGAATTTCGAAAAATGATAGCTTAAAGTAAAAATTAGGAATGTTTTAAAAAAATAGTAAGAGCATGATGCATAGCTAAGAAGAATAACATTCAAGAATAAACCTCAACATTTCGTGTAACCTTGTTAGATAAAAGCATATAGGCCAATAACTTGCTACTGAGATTGGAGTCAATAAGTAGGGTAAAATGAATTAATAGTATTTACGTAGGTGGCCATCAAATTTGTTGATGTATCTGTTAGATTTGCTAACGTGAATGCCGGAAAAATTTTAAATACTACGATCTGATATTTAATTTCAAATTTTTAGTATCAATCTGATATATATACAAAAATTTTGGTAAAAAAAAAAATATTTTAATACCTGATCCAATTCCTCATACCCCATATTGCTTCCATCTCGAATCAAACACAAAACTGAATATCGATTTTAGGTAAAAGTTATTACTAGAAAATTATATATATGCATAAATAGTTGCCCCCAAAAGGTTTAGGTAGAACACAATTTTTTTTGAAAAAAAAAAAAAAGAAAATCTTTGAAATTTACAAGCAGTCACGTGAAAGAAATCCATTCTAAAACATTATTCCAAAAAAAAAACAAAAAGTAGAATTCAAGACGGAAATATACAATTGCAAGCTGGCTCTAGATCATTAGATAACATGCATTCATGGATAGTTTCATGGATAATTTTCATGACAATTGCACAACTATAATGCATGCTTACAATGGTAAGAAGAGTAATTCAGATTTCAAGGAGAACAAACAGTGGGGTTAATTTTATCTATGTTATTGGACTTTGCTCTACAGTAAAATTATAAAAAAATTTTCTTCTAAAAAATTTGTTAAATTATATTTTCATTTTATTAAAGTCACTCCAACCAATTTTTCAATAACACGTCAAAGGTCACATCGGATTTTTTATGTCAACTGTCACATTATATTTCCTGTAACACGTATATATGCTGGCACATCAGATTTCCTGTCATGACCGGATTTAGTGAAATGAAACAATAATTGAATGATTTTTTGGAAAAATAAAAATTACAATTTTACTGCAATCCACTACTACATAATACATAGTAACTCCATAAAATTAAAATTTATTGGCTAAATGCTTAAGAGATAATTACAAGCGAAAGAAAGAGGCACTCCTTTTTTTCTGCTTTTTAACTGAACTACGTTACCTGATTCAAACAAATTTCTATCCTCATATGAAGAAATTAAAACTTGGTCGAAGCCGATGTTGGAGATTGCTCTGAGAAGCCCTAGAAATTGAAAATGTAGAATCAAATTGGAATTTAATAATAATAATAATAATAATAATAATAATAATAATCAAAACAGATGACGAAAGAAAGAAATATGAGAATTACGGATTTATGGATAATTGTCACGGGAAAGTAAAATTAAGATATCAGAACTGGATCGGCGTTTCAGCCCAATAAGTCCTGCCCCACCTATACAAGGATAAGGCGTAAAACCGATTTTTTAAAGTTGTTTTCAATTTTGCCGTAGGTGGCAGCGTGTTTTCATTCCAATTTTCTTTCTTTTTATTTTTACTGATATTTTTTTAAAATATTAAATTTTACTATATATTTAGTATACTTTTTATCTAATTAAAACAAAAAATAATTATATTTTATGAGTTAAATATGAATTTAAAAATTTCGTTAACTTGTATAGTTATCAATTGTCTTTAGTATGCATTTATTTATTTTTAATTATTATTTAATCAACTTAATTAGTCAAAAAATATGTAAATTTATATTTAATTAACTTATTTACTAAAATAAACCTTGGGTAAATCTTAATTACAAAAAAAGAATGTATACTTGTATTTAATTGACTTAATTAAAGTATTTACTTTAAATAAATTTTTAATAAACTTTGGAACAAACCTTTAGTAAACTTTCAGTAAATCTTATGTAAACTTTTGGTAAATATTTGGTGAATTTTGAGTAAATTTCGAGTAATTCTTTGGATAAAACTTATGTAACTTCAACTTTTATTAATTTTTGGGTAAATTTTGGGTATAATTTAAGTAAATTTTTTATAAATCTTTTGCTACTTCAATTTTCATTAATTGTTGTGGTAAAACTTGGGAAATTTTTTGGTAAACATTGGTAAATCTTAAGTAAATCTTGTATAATTTCAATTTTTATTAATTTTTTAGTAAATATTGGGTATAACATGAATAAACTTTAAGTAAATTTTTGAAAAATCTTTTGTAACTTCAGTTTTCTCTAATTTTATAGTAAATTTGAAGTAAAACTTTTGTAAATTTTTGGTAAATCTTGAGTAATTGTTGAGTAAATTTGGGTATATTTTGAGTAAATCTTATTTAATTTTAACTTTAATTAATTTTCTGATAAATATTGAATAAATTTTAGGTATAAATTGAATAAACCTTAAGTAAATATTTAATAAATATTTTTTAATTTTAATTTTTATTAATTTTGTAATAAATCATAATTGTCGGCATTTTTATAATAACTTTAGGTGGGTCAGTATTTTTAAAAATAAATTTGATACGCTCAATATTTTTGAAAAAAACTTTAAAAGATAATATTTTTATAAATATTCACTTTTTTATTTTTCATTTATGTAAAATTCCCTATAAGGATTTACTAGAAAAGCCCAACCTACAAGGTCCATTTATACCGTCATTTGCAAAAAAAAAAAAAAAATGTATGATTTTTTTAAACTAACAATTTTTTTATTTTAAACAATAACCCATTGTAAAGTTGTACTTTGGCCAGCTAATGTGTTATACAATTGAACTATTGAATATTATTAAAATTGTGGGAGTGACTATATATATATATATATATATATATATTGAGTTTAATCTATTTAAGCTAAATATGTAAATTAGTTTTAAACTATATTCTATAGAGTGAACCACTATTTCAATTTTGTTTCAGTATAAATAGGTCTTCAAATTTTAAACTAAGTGCAATTATGTTTCTTATATATTACGCCACTTAAATTAGAATAGTAAGTTAATTTGATTTAGTGATTTCGTGAGCTAATTTTTATTGAGTTTAAAGTTCGATAGCTTATTTGTACTAAGTTAAAGTTGAGAAAATAATTCGATTTATATAATATAATGCAGGGCTAATTTGCACATATAACAAGTTAGACATAACTCCTCGACATGGCAAAAGTTAAAGACTAAAGACAAATTCAACTATTAATTGATTAAACCATATTTCGATTCGATTGGAAAAACATCTCGAGATTTAAACAATTGGATTATACTAATTATGTAAAGTGTTCAATATACTATTTATAAAAAAAAGTTGTTTAATATTAGTGTTAAACTTTTGTATATTTATACATAATTGACAGCCGATTCAATCCAATTTATTTGGTCATAATTTTTTGGAAAATTGTAACAATTAAAAGGTTTGTTGCTGATTTCTGCAGTTGAGAGTGGGAGAACGAAGAATTTTCCTCAGGCAAGAAGGGTTTCGATGCACCTTCCCCATCTGGTTTATCTTTTCCAGCTTGTATGCTAAAAGATTATACCTTCAAGCACCAAATTACAGGTCTGTTATCTTCTTATCAACACTCAAAAGGGATTTTCCTGTCTTCGTTTGATTGAAACAACGAGAAAATAAGAAAACAGAAAACATTTTCTCCAACTAAACAACCCCTAAATATTTTATTTTAAATTTGCCATTTTCCATATGCTTTTTCGCCTATCAGTGCCTAAAATTTTGTAATTGAGCACATAACATTTGAAAAAAAAAAATAAAAATAACTCAAAACACTTTTCTAGGAGAAGCGGTACCGACGCTATGCATCTTTTTTTCTATAAAATACCCATTTTTATTATAATAATATTAATATTTTATAAATAAAAAAATATGTAGTTTTTTTGTTATTTGAAATGTACAGTAGAAGGAGAAAAGGAATGAGTGTTGGTAACACTTATTCTTTTTTTATATGGTATGTTTAAAGTTTAGCGTTTATGCATATTGCAATCACCACCATTCCTTTTAAAGCAAGAAACTTATAATTTGTATTTAGTTATATTATATCTCTAAAAAAGAGTGACTCTTTTTAATTTCTTTAACTTAATTTTTTTTTTTAAATTTTGAAATAAAAAAAAATAGTAAAGAAGTATCACTAATTCACTATATTATTTTTTTTTTCAATGAGAGTTATAATTATAATAAATATTAGAGTATATAATATAATGTAAAGATGTCTAATTGCAAAAATAAAAAAGATATGAATCGTCTAATTAAAAAGTGATAAATATTATATTTATTTATTTATTTTTATAAAAGTTTTTTCTTAATTTTTTAACATTTTTTCTCAATTGGGTCGGACTACTCGAAACATTAGATCTAACCAGCCGGGCAAATTGGGTTTGGCCCAAATTTATGAAGGGCCGCCTAGGGTGCTGATCCAACTAAAAAATCCTTTCTCCGACCCGATCAGAAAAAATCGCACGTGAAAAATGATTGAAAAGCCGAAAATGAAATATAGGCCAAAAAGGAAAATAGAAAAGCCGAAAGACTGAAATCTTTACAAATCTCGGTGATGGCAGTCGCAGCTCAGCTTACTAATCTCCCTCCAATTCCTCTCAAATCTTCTCGTGCTCTCTCTCCTCTATGCAATCTCTCTACCTCCTCCTTGCCACTGAACAATAGCCGCCCAAAAACAGCAGCAGCTAGCTTCCTTGGCTTAAATGGCTCAATACGACGTCTACCCATCTCGGTTCGAGCCATGTCTTCTTCGTCTTTTGGATCTAGGCTAGAAGAGAGCGTCAAGAAGACTGTGGCTGAGAACCCAGTTGTTGTTTACTCCAAAACTTGGTGCTCGTGAGTTCGGATCTCTTAAATTTATCACTAGTTATCCATTCTCATTGATTTATTATTATTTTTTTAATCTTCAGATGGAAATTGAGGTGGGTTGTGATGTGATTTTATTTAATTATATATGATTTGAGCTAATATTTTTGAGATTCGAATTGAAGTTACTCATCTGAGGTGAAATCATTGTTCAAGAAGCTTGGGGTTGAGCCAATGGTTATAGAATTAGACGAACTGGGTACGTGAGCCTTAAATGTATACGCATGCCTTTATAATTGTGTATTTGCATTCGTAATTAGATATTATCTGAAATCAAATGCATTTAAGTTAAACATTGTTTTGCTTTATCACGGGTTTGCATTTGGCTTTTTACTTATATATGTTAAAAAAATTAAAAAATTAGGGAAATATGTTGATGGAAAACATATTTCCCTATATGTGTCAATTTCTGGAGGTCAAACCGCACAAAATTGCTACTCAAAGTGGTGAGCTGTAGTGAACAGTATAATCACAACTATAACTAGCGATTATACTATAGAAATTGTATTTTTGTTGTAAAAGTTGGCAATAGCAGACTGTTGTATAAAACGCTAGCGATTTATGGATGTTATGACTAGAGATTAGACTAAAACAAATAATAAATCAAATACAAAGCACCCAAATCTTCATTCCAGAAACCCTTTTTCCGATCTATGTTCTCTCAACATCACATTTCTTCCATTGCGATTTCTCCTATCTTTCTATCTTTTCTTCTCCATCTCTCTTTGTTCTTTAGAACCATGATTTTTGATAAAGGGTCAACTCAATCAAACCTCGACTGTTTCCTTCATTGCACAACCCCAGAAGTTTCATCTCAATTCTTTCCAAAGGTTTGATTTTTCATTTCTTTTTTTCCTTTTTCTGAATTTTGAGTTCATATCTTGAATTTTGTTGGGTATTTGTTTATATCCTGTTATGTTTTTTAACTGCAGACAGAGATTAGGAACTTAAACCATTAATGGCACCCGTGGGATAGAAATGTAGTTAAGTATTTTACCTTTGCTAATCTGTGAAATTGCTATGATGAATGGAGCGCTTATGGCGTTGGAGTTCCTATTATCCTTAACAATGGTGAAACCTTAGTTCAGTACTAAGTGCCTTATCTTTCTGCAATCAAAATTTTCACAAGCAATTCATCTGTCAATGGTTTTAAGTACCAATTTCAATTCTCCTTTTTACCTTCATCACTTGTAATTCTTGTTGGTAGTTCTGGATGGCCAGCCATAATAGGCCTGGAAGGAGTAGATGTGAAGGTCCATAAATTGCTAGTCAGACAAGCATTTTGTACAAATCGCTTGTCAAACTGGCGATTTACAGGCTGAGATGATTCAGATATATGATTCCTATAGTATAATTGCTAGTTATAGTAGCGATTTTACTGTTTACTACAAATCGCCCCTTTGAGTAGCGATTTTGTGCAGTCTGACCTCTAGCTGGCACAAATTGACACATATAGGGAAATATGTTTTCCTTCAACATATTTCCATAATTTTTATTTTTTTTAACATATATAAGTAAAAAGCCCGTTTGCACTAGTCTCCAACCTGATCTTTGTGATCCAATCTGTGCTTGTGCTTCCTTTGACGAAAGTAGATGCTTTATTGGAAAAATGAATATGAAATGACTTTTGGATGCTCCTTTTTATGTGCAAGTGTTATAAGAACATCTCCAACAATGGTATTTAAAATGCTCTTTATTTTAAAGAGGAATAAATGCACAAATGGTACCAAACTTTATCAATTTGTTGCAATTTGCTACCAAACTCTTTAATTGTTGCAATTTCAAAACTTTCAGAAATGTTGCAATTTCATACCTAAGTCAAAATTTCAGTCAAACAAGTTGATGATGTGTTAGTCTGGTGGCATGCCACGTCAGCATGTCACGTCAACTGGTCAACATGTTACATCATCTTTTTTTTTTTTACAAGAATTTTGACCTGGGTGCTAAATTGTAACAATTAAAAGGTTTGATACCAAATTGTAACAAAATGATAAAGTTTGATATCATTTGTACAATTAGCTCTTTTTAAGAGCATCTTTAATAGAATAAATAACATTTCAGAGCATTTTTAAATATAGAGAACACAAATTTTTTTTACAAGTCCAATGAACTTTTTATATTTTACTCTTCATTTTACTTTATCCCATACAAATTAATATTTATTAGAAGAAAAAATTAAATAATTTTTTATAATGAGGAAAGAGAAAAGTATTTTAAAGAAACACATCAATAAAAAAAGAAACATGTATAAAAAGTTGAGATGCATTTATTATAATTGACATAGAGAGTAAATTTTGGTTTTCTAGATGTAGAGAGTCAAATCACTCTCTACTCTAAATTATAAAGATAGAGAGTATTGTTGAAGACACTTTTCATGGTAACCCTTTATTTTAAACAGCATAACCCAAACAAAGAATCCATTGGAGATGCTCTAACAGTTAAATTGTTACTGTAAATATATAGTCCTTTTTCCATTTAACTAGAGCCAAGTATGATAGCTATAGTACTTATCCATTATGTCAGTTGCGAGCCATATTATGACAGTTTAATTGAACAAACCTTGCATGAGCTGAGGAATTGTTTCTGATTTTTATTTCAGGCGTCCAAGGACCCCAGTTACAGAAGGTATTGGAAAGGCTTACTGGACAACACACTGTTCCAAATGTATTTATTGGTAAGCAAATTGAAGCATTTGGCTGCTTAAAATTTAATAATGGGAAACTATTTCCTCCAGAAAAAGCATTGGGCTCCTTAAAAGTGAGATGTATTCAAGTTCTGTATTTGAGAGTTTGTGTGCAACCAACACATTGTACTCATTTGGATGTTGAGGTGCTCACTAAATTAACTGCTTGAGAGAGAGTGGTTTTTCACTTGGTATCAGACTCTTTTACGGAAAAAAAAAAAAAAAAGAATTGAGACTTCGAGTTCTGGCCATCCCCATCTTATTAATCAAAATTTCAGCACAAGATGAAACGGGCTTGTGCTTATCCAAGCTTCAAGCCTTGTGGGCATTCTCGTGTGGTGGTGTGTTAGAAATTTAACATTATTCTTGTGGATCCTTACCTACAAGTTTGAACTTCCAGAGACTGTTCTTAGCTTCTCACCTACGAGCTTGAACTTTTAGGTTGAATGGTTCTTTGACATGGATTGGTACAATCTGTCTTTCATCCATGTCTTATCCAAATAAAACAACACGAGGAACTCTTCCTTTTTTCTTTGAGAAATAGTCCAGCATTGTGAAACTTTAGTTGTTCCTTCTGCCATTTACTTAGATCTTCGATAGTAACAAATGATTAATTATAATTTTTGACTGTTGTGTTCAGGGGGAAAACACATTGGAGGCTGCTCAGGTACATTCTTTGCAAGTAGTCTGTGGGCTTCTATTACCTTGTAGTTAGTTACTAGTTGACAGTTTTTATCTGATACTATATGATATAGATGTCAGTAGTTCATCAAGTTTATTACTGTTTTATCTAATAAATTATTGTCAGTCCTTTAGCTAACCTATTTCTCTTAACCCAAGATTTTCTCTGTTGACCAGCTTCTCAAATTTGTGTTTTATTTTTCACAAGTTTACATCTGTTAATGAAGCACCTATTTGCCACATCATCAGCATTTAAATTGATATCATTTTATTTAGGCATTTATGTGTTTTGGTGGATTGCCTGTTATAGAATACGATACATTCAAATAAGCTTGGGTGACTAATGTTTCCTAATATTCCAATGCAGACACTGTTAAGCTATACCGGAAAGGAGAACTTGAACCTTTGTTGTCAGAAGCTAATGCTAAAAGTACATAGGGCTGGAGTCCTCGTTTTGCCGTTGAGGAACCCAATCCCCTTGCAAATGTCAAATTTCTTAAGAAGATATGCCTCTTCCTGCTTCTTTAGATCACTATTTTAAACTTCATTGATGTATATTTACTTTGAAGTTTCCACTCCGTTATATTGATCCCTTCATTTGACTTTTATACTATATTGGACTAACTAATGTTTATTGTTAAATAATTGCATTAGAACCTTTTTTCTTTACTAAATCCCCAAGAGCTACACATATAATGTACTCTATATGGTATAAACCTAATGATCCACTGAACTTTCTATTTATGGTCTTGATACTTTTTTTTTCTCCAGTTGTAAAACTACTTCAGGGAGACATTTGTTGTTCATATAATGAAATTCAAAGAAAAAGAAAATGCAATACAGGCAATTTATTGTTTTTGTCTATTTTGTTTTTTTGGGTTAATTTCTGTGCTTGTCTTTCGTGCTGCAGATGCAATAAACATTTCTCTTGCACGTTTGAAATGTACCAACATTCCATCATAATCAAGAAGGTTTTCTTTAATGACAGGAACTTGCTTGAAATTCTTGATCCATGCTTGTAAACGAGGGAAGCAATCTTCACCTTCTATTAACTTGACACCAGCTGCTCCTTGCATGACTTCAAGCCAACCAGCTACCCATCCCAAGGCTATGTCTGCTAATCCCATCTTTTCACCACCCAAAAACTTTTTGTCTCCAAGACCATGCTCTTCTATGATTTGAAGTACTTCTTTTGCTTCTTTTATAGCCTTCTCTTGTTCTTCTCCCACAGTTTGAAGGAAAGCAAAAAAACATTGGACTCTGCATAAATTACATAAGTAATAAATGTTATTGTTTCTATTATTATTTGTGATTTTGTGTTGGAGTCTACACAGTTGTACGTACCTTGTCTTCATGAAACTTGGTCCGAAACCTAGCCATAGCTCTCTCATAAGGATGTTGGGGAAGCAAGGGATTCTGTGGCTAGGTTTGTTCTATGTATTCAAGAATGACAATGGACTCCGCTATAGGTTTCCCATCATGAATTAACACAGGGATCTTTTTGTGAACTGGGTTACAATGTAGAAGCAACTCACTTTTATTAAAGAGATTCTTTTCTATGTAATCATAGCATACTCCCTTCATTTTCAGAGCCCAAATGACTCTGTAACTGAAGGGACTTGGCCAAGTTCCCAGTGGGTTTGCTTGTTCCATGTTCTTCTGGAAGCGAATTTTCTCCTCTCTGTGTGCTATATAAATATTCTGGGCTGACAATTTTGACTATCCAGTACATTATACTAATTAAGAATTTGTTAATTTATTGGGATTTGAATAGTCTAAAATGGAGGGTCGAATTGTGAATGGAATATTTACAGCTTGCCCCTCAAGAAATTGTTGATCTTCTTGTAAACGTCGCACTCCAAGTGGATTGGCAAAACAATTTATACCTTTGTTTTTTCCTTCTAGAAAGCTGAATATTATAAAATAAAAATTTCAAAAATTAAATTGTAAAAAATCTCCAAATGTAGAGCCCAAAATATGGCTTAAGGTACAGATGGGCATTGTCTCTGGGCTTCAGCCTGTCTGGTAGAAACAAGCCATTGATCCTGCCATGGCCCATGATAATGTCCTGCGTTGATATTGCATTTAAAAAAAACAGTATTTTTTAGGAAAAAAAATTATATTTTTAACTTTTTTACGTTTTAAAAACAACTTCCGGACAGAAATAGATATTTTTTTTATAATTAAATTTGAAAAAAATAATTTATAAAAAATTTAAAAAATCAGTTAATTAAATAAAAAAAATTAAAAATCTGATTTTCTAACATAATTCCAAACACCCGAAATCCAACAAGGCAACAATGCATTTTCATTTTTCACAAATTCTGGCGCTGACTGCCTCTACTGCTTGCACTGATTTCCAAATTCTATGCTCGAAGCCATGGTTCATGGCGAGCGTATCCTACACCACTAATGGTGGACCTTCTACCATCTTTCAGTACAGCGACAGCAAGTAGTTTAGTTTCAGCCGTCATATTATGTATCACAGGCAGATTTGATTCACTTCCGTTACTAATAATAAAAGATACTGTAACTGGAAGAAGCAAAACCATTCCTCTACCATCATCTGTTCTGCCGCTAATAAACCTTCGCTTCCTACTGAAATCAGGTGGGTTCCTGCTTCCCCTTCCGTATTTTGTATTTGATTTCATTCAATTTTGAATTCGAATTACAGAATCGGAATTTTAAATTGAGGATGGACGTAAATAGTTTCAGTATGCGAGGTAGATTGGGAAATTTTGTTTATTTTTTCTGTATGGTCTTGTCTGACTACTGTTAGTGGTGTGTAACTTCAGGTAGTTTTCAGGTTTAATAAAATAAACTTTCATGAATGCCAATTCTTAAAATAAAAGTCTGAAAGAAGAAATTAGTTTGTTTGGAATTAGAGTAACTGCGGCATTCGCCATTAAGTAATCCCAGGTTCGACTGACGTAGCTATGCCCTTCACTCAGGAGTGGACCGAATTCTTTTGAGGAAAGTAATCCAATGGACAATTGATTGCATTATTTATGAGCAACTTATTGTATTTCATCTTTATCTAGCCGATCGTGCAACTTCCAAGAAAGTAGCAATTTGTTCTTTTTGTCAGGTGGAGTTTCTCTTATTATATATGTATATTTCAGAAGTTTTATTGGGACTTTTGCATTCGGTTATGATCTTCATCAACAAAAGCAATGTCTTCAAAATTAACAAACAACACATGTGCATATATATTAGTGATTCTTGTTCCAAACTCTTGTGCTGAATATCCTCATATCAGCCTATTAGGCACACTCTTGTTCTGTGTATACTAAATTAGTTCAGCTAATACAGAGCGCTCACGATCAAATTCTAAAGAGTTCCGCATATTCAGTTTCGAACTCAATTTCTGATTAAGCCGAATAGTTTCGTTCCAACCTATTCCCACCCTGTTTTGAGTTACTAAATTATGTTTCTTGTTGTAACGAAAGTTGGTACTATGAGCATGTTTTTCAAAAATTTCATTCTGGCAGCAGGAAAAGAAAATAACAGGGGATGAGAGAGAATCACTTGGAAGTATGGTACGCATTGATGACATAGATAAAAACTTAAAGCTAGAGAGTGAAGGAAACATGAAACATATTACACATTCATTTAACTTCTTCAATCTCATCCAATGCATAGTTGTTGGTAGATACATTCGCATAGTTAACTTTGTCGAATCGAACAACAACTGGGTAGCGTGTCTTAGGATCCTGTTCAATTCATAATCATCAGTATATAACTATGAACCAAATCAGAGTCTTAAAAGTTCGGACAAAGTAACAGGACAGGAGACATGGATATTAACCTGGTCAACTGCAACAACAGATCCTATGCCCTTATACCAGTAGGATTCCCTCCTCAGAATCTTCACCTGCAAATGCCCACCATGGTTTCTTTGTAATATCAACATTTAAAGATATAATCTTTATCCTAAAAAATTAAATTGGAAATTGGTAGGATTAATTTATAAGTGAAGTTGATTCAGAATACGAACATAAATACCTTGGTTCCTCTCTTGGGTCCAATGGGGGGTGGCTTAAGTTTTGGAGCTTCACCTTCAGTTGGGGCTGTGGCGGTGGCCGGAGCCGGAGCTGCACCCTCTTCGGCGGCCTTTACAACAAGCCTTGAATTGTTGTTGTTCTTTGAAGGGAGAAAAACCATGCTGGGCCTAGAACCTGTGTTGGTGTTGGGTGCAACATTAGGAGTTAGCAAGAACCCAGAAGCAGCAGATGCCATGCTGCAGCTAGCCATCTTTTTATTTGCTTACCTTCAATCTCTCTCTCTCTCTCTCTCTCTGAAAGTGTGGCAGAAAAATGGAAAAAAAAGGAAGGTAAGGGGAGAATCAGAGATTGAATGGCTTAGCATTAATGAACACACAAATTTTCTTGTTTTTTTCAGAATTTTGAGAGGATTATCTGATCTTTGAGAGAAAATGTCAATCGCTTCCTCCACTAAGATTTTGCCACTTATGTACCATATCCCATTTCTTTGGATAATGTGAGTCCAAGTCATCCTCTTTAAAATTCTTTCTTTTTTCTCTTTTTGAACCGAATGAATTTATGATCGTTGATAAATAATGCAAAATTTTTTAAACAGAAGGATTAAAATTAATTAATAGCATTTTCTATGTCGCAAAAAAAATAAAATTAGCATTTTATATTTTGCAGAGAAAATATGATAATTGTAAATTATTGAGTCAATAGCTTAATAATCAAATATTTGATTGGTAACGTAAAACTGAAAGAAGTTAATCCTAAGCAAATCACTAGCTGATACGACGCCGAATTCGTAAGATAGCCAGCTAACTCAATTTTCCCACCCAGCAAACCTATTTATTTGGGTTATTTGGCAACCGAATTCCAACTTGAATCGACCTGTTGGCGCCTTAAAAAATTTTATGATATTTCTTTCCCTCCTTCCATTATCGAACCTCTACACTAATCCATCAGCGGTGCTAAAGAGAATTAGAGGCTAGAATTTGGATTGAATTAGTTGAGATGCATCAATGGCAGAATGCTTAATCTTCAATGAAAAGAAAAAGTTAGCGAAGTAACACTGAAGATCCATCCGCTATCGGGCTTTCATTTCACAGAGGTTTCCGCGGATATCTTGGCCCCAAAACCCAATCGAACGAGACAGCATCTCGACAAACTGAATGCTATCCCTTCTGATTTCTGTAATTAACGCAGATCCTTACTAGTGAAATTCGATTTGAGTTTTGCCGCGAATTTTCATTTTTAGGTTTTGATTCTCCAGGAAAATGATTAAATATCGCCAGGATATTAGCTTAATTTGTTGATACTTGAGAATGCCTCGTGTGTTTGGCTCTAGCTAAAACTCTTTCAGTTTTAAATTCCTTGTAGGTGTTGGCTGCAAGAAAATAGCAAGGTTTAGAGACCTTGATAATTATAAATTACAGGAATGTGCTTCAGTTCCAGCAGAAAGAAATCGGGTTCCAAAATGTGAGTTCGCTATTTCCATGTACAGAGTTGGCAACTAAACGAAATTTTGTGTGTCATGGTTGTGTTAGTACTAGTATCAGACTATAAGTGCCATTTGATTCTTGGAATTTGAGTTTGAAATACTAATCATTTGATGTCAATTGCAGCTGATGCCCCTAACACATTAGAATATGCTTTCCTTAAGAAATTAAAGGAGATGCAGCTCATAAGTTTCACACCCATCCACCGAATCAAGATAGCCAATCCATCAAGCTCAAAAGAAAGATTGACTGTTCTAGAGGTAGTCTTGAAGCTGTCAATATGTTATTTATTAAAAAGAAAAAAAAAAAAGGCTAAACTCTGAAAATATTCATGTGGGGGTGCTGGTGCTGCAGTTAAATTGGGCCTTCCTTCTTGTCCCTATATCTGCCATTCTTCGTATCACCATCCCTGTGCAGCTATGCTGAAAAACTTTGGCTTCTCTTTCTATTGTTGTGCATTCTACCAATAGATTTGTGCTTATATCTGTTTTCAGGTGTTATAAACTTGTAATACATTTTCCATTTTATGCAGAGTGGAGCAACATTATTGAAAATAGGCTTAAGGATTTCAAGTCTTCATTGCCTTGTAATGTAGAACCTGATAATGTTCTTTTCATTCATCTCACCTCCCAATAATGCAACAAGGAAGTCAGGTAAAAAGCCATAACAGCTATTGGCACACTACTTTTTGGTTATTTAATCATTGTTTCCTTGGAGAAACACATTATTTGGCCCTCAACTTATTGCTTTTGTTCTATCAAATCTCTACATTTCGATTGTGTTATATTGAGCCTTCATATTGTTAGTTTTATTAACATTGACTCTTTTAACTGTGACAATAAATTATATATCAGGCAATTGTGTTCTACTGAGCCGTCAATTAGTAAAGCAGTCCTTAATGTTTTAAAAAAATAAATAAAAGCAAAATTGATAAGTTGAGGGATCAACTGATGTGTTTGGCTTTTACCCTTTTTTTTTTTTTTTTTCTTTTCTATCTTCTTTCATTTTGAACTTCAACTGAATATTTAGGAAGACAAATAGTAGGAAATAAAAGAATACGAGTATGTGACAACCAACATCTGTGTCCTCAATTTCAGATGTACTCAAGTTTCCATTTTACAATAAATGAAGCATATTTCCCTTGGTTTCCTTTCGTCTATTGCATTTCAGTATCAAAGCAAATGTCACTTGGTTATCAAAATTCATCATTTTATGCCTTGCAGTTCAACTTGACATGCCCAAGTGCAGCATATGGATGATTGCATCAACACTTTCAGTGATCTCTCTGTAAATTTTCCTATTTTGTTGTACTTCGTGATGCTAAATAAAATATACCTCATAATATTCCAATCTTCCAGAAAGTAACAGATTTTGTTGTTTTTCTGTTGCTAGTGGTAGACATGGAAAGCGCTGGTACAGCATTGGCAGATATACATAGCATGCAGGGAAACATGGAGGAATATGGTAATTCGTAAAGACCTTTGGGTTTATCCTTATCTTTTAAGAAATACAAGCCTTAATTCTAACTCATACTTCTTTTTGTTGCTATAAGTTGAGGAAAGAAAATATGAATTTTTGAAGTTGAAACCATAGTAGCTGGCAAAATAAAATTTTCAAACTGCCTGTACCCCATTTCTCTCTCCCTTTCTTTTCTCTTTAGGTCTAGCACGTAATTATGTTATTAAAGTGAATATTAGGTTATTTTACTCGACTAAAAAACTGCTGCAAATATGCAAGAATGCTGACATATTTTCTGGAAAAAGACAGATACTGCGTGAACTGGTTGCAAAAACCTCGCCTCCTGAAATTGATGAATTCTTTTCTAAGGGGTTAGGCACGTCATCATTAATAAATTCTTTCATTTTCTTTATTTTGTAATCATGGATTGAATAAGAAATTTTCTCAGGCATGATGTCGCCTCTGTTCTACTCAGCAAGCTGTTTCCTGAAAGAAATGAAAACAAGGCACGATTCTTTGACCTGCTTTGAGTGGACACTATTTTTATGTAAGTAAAATAAGTACTCTCTCATGCAGAGTCTTGAGGTTTCGAAGACAGGGACATCGGATGTTGATACCAAATCCAGGTCACTTGTTTCTCTGGATTTTGACATACGCTTCAAAAAGAGATTTCATCAGACGCCGGCAACTGCAAGGGATTTTATGGAAAGGAAACATAGGCTCTCATTAGATGTTGGATTTCCATCTTGTTGGTTGGAAATACCAACTTTCCAAACTGCTGTTCCCATGAACCTGTCTTGACAATAGAATGATGGAGTTTGACAATGAAGTGAAAGAGCTACTCCAATTTTATTTACCAAAGGTGATTCAGCTTTTGACTTCAATATCAAAAGTTCTCTTAAAGTCGAGGATGACATGGTTGCAGATATTAACAATTTTTCTTTATCCTGCCCAAAGCTACACGAAACAACACGAACTTATATGGATATTAGTTTGAGCGAAACGGATATGGATTATAATCGTATCAATACGATTAAAATACAAAAAAAAATCGTGTCATAAATTAATTTTATCTGTTTAATTTGTTAAGATACGATTAAAAACATATAAAAAATTTAATTATTTTAAGGTCAAACTATATAAAATATTTAAATATATATTATAATATTTGTATATAATTATGTCTTATATCGTGTGTATATATATAATATTTAAATATATAAGTAAATGTTGTATAATTATTATTTTTATAATTATATTAATATTTGTATATAATTATGTCTCGTATATGTATATATATACAGTCACGTTTAGTAAACTATGTCTAATCGTTGTATCGTATAACGTGAATAAAATACGATACCATACGAATTACCAACTGCCTCACATGAGGAACCGTATGAATACAAGTGAGTTTTTTTTTTTTTTTTTTCTGTTACAATAGCGGGGGAGGGGGATTCGAACCTGAGCTATTTGGCTCAGGTGAATTGCAGCTTCCACTAGGCTAAGTCAGTGGGTGCAATACAAGCGAGTATTCTAATTACGGCTTCAAGTGCAAAAGCAGCAGCATTATTCTCTCTCCTCTAAGTCAGCTTCGGTTCGTGAAAAGGGTTCTGAATGAGAAGCATCATTGTCCTGGAAAAGAAGCTCTCTGTTTTGCTGGACTTGATTTTATATTGAACCAAAGTGCAAACCAGTAAACAATTCCTCAAGTGATCATTATTCTTATACTTGTCATTCTCTTGAATTCCCCAAAGCGAACACATGTCATCACACCTTCTAATTGAATATGAAAACGAGAATTCTTAGATGCAGAAAGTGGCATTGTTGATCATTTACGTGAAGATATGATTGATATCCACAATTGGCCATCGATTATTTCCAGATGCCATTAGACAAAGGGGTCTGCCCCTTGCTGCTTGAGAAGTCACACGGAGATGAATATTATGATGAAGGTGAAGTGAAATTTTGATGCTTCTCCTTCTTTTTTTTATTTTATTTTATTTTGATGGTTGGGGCTTGCTGCAGTAAAGATTATTCCCTTCCAGGTCAAGTCATTTCAAGAGGAATTTCAATGTTTGAGAAGTTTTAGATCAAAAGGCTTCAACGTTTGCTGTTTATTGCCATACCTTCCTGCTGATGCCGTGTAGACATGGCTTGTAATTGTAATATAAGCAGCATTATGTTCACCTACCGATCTTACTTCGCATTAAATCCTTGGGTGGCAAAAGAAGCATATTAAAATGAGCGTACTACGGAGGTAGCTTGAAAGTTGCTCCATTCGCAGTAAATTGCAGACTGTACTAAGGAGCATCGAGCTGTTACGATGGACTCATTGTAAAAGAGTTGGCTGAACAATATCTGCCCCAACTTGGACGAATGTTCACACAACAAACAATCTTCTTGCCTTCTTGGACTGGCGTTGACAGCCTGATGGAGGGTCTTCGAGCAAAATTAAGGTAACCTCAACTGCATAATGTGTGCCTTTATTACATGTGTCTGCATAATGAAAACTTGAAACCTGGATTTCAATAGCAATATTTTTACCCTCCTGAAGCATATCTCCACCCTCCACAAATCACACAAATTTTATTTGCACAAGTCGGTCGCTCACTATAGCTCTGCACCTAAAAATATTCCTAAGCCTTCATTTGATAATTTTGCCACTTAAATATGAGTATAATTCTTTTGTTCTTACATTTACATTTGCACTAAGAATTCCATGTGAAAATTGGGTAGATAAATCATACATTGATCACTTTGATGGTCACCTAACCATTGCCCTCTAGCTTTGGGTTGATAGTTCCTGTTACCAATTGCCGAGGATGAAACTACATCGAAGCGGGTCACCTAATGCATCAAGTATCAATGGCCCCCTTGACATAAATTTAAAGAGCCCATCCTGCAAATGTACTAATCATAATACCCCTCTCAAACCAAACAAATTCAATTCCACGGAAAAAAACCCCCCGGTTTTGTAATCTCGGTGGTCCCACTTAGCCAAATTGCTACGTGTATATTCCCACTTTGTTTGCTGACGTCATTTGTCTGTTCCCTTAATTATCATTCACTTGTTCCCACTAGGCCAGGAATCTTCCTTTCCCTGCTCCTCGGTTCCTCACCGGTGGGTTCGGTTAAAGAGAGAAAAAAAAAAAAAAAAAAGCGGTGTTAACCCTGTTAGAAAACAAATACAATAAATAGGAGAAATGTTAATTCAATATTCAAAATCAATAGTAGAAAATGGAAAACAATCTGAGGCCTGTGTAGCACACAGTTTGCTTAATACAAATTCGCCTCCTACACGGGTGTTTAGGATAACCGGCGTTTGTCTCCCAGGATACAACAGATTCAAGTAGTTGTTGAACACACAACACCTACTTACAGCAAACTTTCCTTTGCCACAACCTCTATCACTTGAGAAGAAGAAGGAGAAGAAAGAGAGAAACAATCAAAGTATGATTTCTTGAACCACTTGAACAACTTGAAAATTCAAGCATAAACCACCTATTTATACTAGATGGAGGAGACAATGGATTAATTGTGATTAATTTCCTTTAAAGGCTGTCAATAATGCCTTT
>CATIWF010074316.1:0-190756 GCA_949630135.1 Balakata baccata
AACTACTGCATTCATAATATAATCAACAACTTGAATATTTATTTATTATGAATGTGAAATATACATGTGTCCATTGTGGTATAATAATTAATATATAAAAAGCTGTGAATGCACTAGGGCATACACACCACTGATAACAGCTCTCATGGTCAGTGATTTTCTTGAGAAAGGTGGCAGCAGCGGCCCTGATTCCTGGTACGGCAGCGACAGCGATTCTGGTCTCTCCGATCTCCACCATCTTGCTGACAAGATTTCGGTAGTTTAAAATTTTCATATTTCATGCTCTCCTTCCCTGTGTCTTAGTAAATTCAGCTGCCACTGAAAAATCCAGTGAAAAATCCTATTACGCTCAATTTAATTTTCCTTGGAAGTTGGAATCAGAAGGTGAAAACTTTTAGTAAGAAAGTTCTATTGCTTGATTTTCACACCAATTCGTCTTGGTGTGTTGGAAATTGAAGTTTTTAATTGAGCAATTTTTTTTTTTCTGATAGTTACTGTAATTTCTGCTTATGAGGATCAGTCCTTTACAAGAAAATTAGTACTGTCTTTGGCATAAGAATAATTAAAATTCTTTGACAGAGGAGAACATAACTCACTCCAATGGTGCATCTTTTTTCCCTTTCCTAGAATCAGCCTAAGAAACTCTTATAGTATTCCTTTTTGAATATTAAGAGGCATGAAAATTCCTTCCCTGTGTCTTAGCAAATTCAGCTGCCAGTGAAAAATCCTATTACGCTCAATTTAATTTTCCTTCGAAGTTGGAATCAGAAGGTGAAAACTTTTAGTAATAACGTTCTACTGCTTGATTTTCACATCAAATTGACCTGATGCTGCAGAACCCTGTTCTGCACAAAAAGTTGTGCTTAAGTTCATGTATTTTGTATTAAATTTGTTGCCAATTTATTCAATGCGACCCTTTTTGTGGGTTTAATTTCATTACCTGGGTGTTCTTGCGCTTTTGAGATCACATCCGAGGTCTGATTTCCAAGCACGCTTTAATTAGACAGCCAGAAGTATTGTTATAGTGGCATTTAGTGATGAATGTATATATTAGAGATCTTTAGATTGTGGTTTATTATCATCATCTGGTTATGTTCCAATTTTTTTAGTCTATAAAAACATGCTTTTTGCGTTGTAAGCTATTTATAGGTGTCAATCTGCATCATCTGCAAAGTCTACTTAATGGTTGATTGTCAAACCAGAGGTAATTAGTCCTAATAAGACAATAATTATTTCCATCATCTCCATCTCCATCTCCAGTTGAAGAACTAGTGTTCAGATTCAAATAGAAAATTTGAGGTCATTATATAATTGTGGGAATTTTCAATTAGCGAAGATGAATTTTGAAGAAATTTAGAAAAAGTTCCAACATTAGCAAGCATCTAGTGTACTAATATGCTTACATCTTGCTCTGTCCAGTAAATCTTCAGGAGTATTCTGACGAGGTATATAATTAAAGCTAAAGCTAATCGGTGGTTTCTTGAACATCTTTTAGATGTTATCATATATACTGGGCCAGTCTTTGCTCGAAATGTTGCTGTCGCTATTCTTGATTTGCGTTGTGTTGTTTTATTTCCTCCCTAAAACATATCAGATTAACCCAACCTTAAGGTTAGTCACTGTATCAGAAATTTTGTTGTATGGTTGTACCAGTATGGGTGGGACAGTGAACTGTAGGTCCATGACTGTAGCCGAGTGTATATGAAAACCTCAACTCATGCCACATGTGTGGTTGCTCCCCTTTTGATTTATTGAATTCTTTTGCTCTTTTGTATTGTTATCTTTCTCTTAGTGCCATTTGGATAAAGATGTTTAGAAACTACCTTGGGCTCCTATAACTTTTATATATATGATGCCTTAGTCACAATCAAATTATTTTGTTAGATCGCTTTGATGTGTTTATCTCCTTCTCTTGATTTTTCAATTATAGAGTCTCATCAATTTTTTTTTTTTAATTATTGCATCAATGCAGTTCTGGAGACACTCAGTCTTGTTAAGTCAGGTCCGTGTAATGCCTGCTGCATTAGATTTTCTTTGGTGAAGGTCTTGAGACTTGCTGGTTATGATGCTGCTTTATGTGCATCTAGGTGGCAGGGTGGTGGCAAGGTTCCTGGAGGTATGTAGTTTAAATTCCATTTCCTTTTATTGCTTGTAAAGGACTAAAGATAGAGATTTTCAGCTTGACTAGATCATTGGATAATTGGAATAGGTTCCAAGATTAACTTAAATCTTAATGTCTCTAAAGATGCAAATCCTTATTTTAGTCTAATACATTGTTCATGACATGAAATTGTCTCATCAAATGTCCTTTTGCATCTACGCTTGGAAGCTTCTCTAATTGGATGTTTGTCTTTTATTATCCTAAAATGAGCTGTTCTGCCTTCACTGATGCCTCCTAACACTGTAGTCACCTAAATTGTGAATTTTGTGGCAGTGATTTGGAGAGGAGATTCTAGTGATATTATTTTGCGAATGCAATCCCCATTCCCCATTCTCCACTCTGAAGAATTATGTATATATACACTTTCTTTTTTTTTTTTTCTTTTCCTGAAAAAGGAAATACGTAGTTGCTTCTGTTGCACTTTCTGAAGATGATGTTCAGCATCAACCCTTCTTGAAATTATATTCCGATGTTTTATGACAGGGGATCATGAATATGTTGATGTGGTTCACTCCAGTAATGGTGGAAGCTCTGAGCGTATTACCATTGATATCGACTTCCGAAGCCATTTTGAGATAGCCAGAGATGTCGACTCTTATGACAGAATATTGAAATCTCTTCCAGTTGTTTTTGTGGGCTCTGTAACTTGGCTGAAACAGTATCTTCAAGTCATGGTTGAAGCTTCTAAATCTTCTCTCAAGCAAAACTCGATGCCTCTTCCTCCATGGAGATCTCTTGCTTATTTGCAAGCAAAGTGGCACTCGCCATATCAGAGACATTTGATACTAGATGAGAAAGATTTGAGGAGCACAAATTCTTCTGATCATAAGCAGTGCAGCGAAAATTTAAAGAGGTTGCAATATACTCTCCAATCTGAAATAGAAGAAGAAAGACTCTTGAAGCCCATGAATGACAACTGGAGACTGAAGCGTGAGCGGCAGAGACATTCCTTCCTGCGGGGTCTCTGAAGTGTGTATAAAAAAATTTTGGCCGGGAATTGCAAGTTACCCTTTGTGAGAGATTAATTGAACTGCGGCTTTCCTGTTCAGTGATTCTTTTTCTTCAGATAAAATAAAGTGTTCAACCATACCAAAGTCCAATTTTACACAGTGGACATACAAAGACTATAACCCGCCATATATTGATTTTACGTATATCCTGTGCATTGGCTGCAAGTGATGGTTTGAGGTTTTCAGAACTGCTGGGTGGATTCGATCCGTGGCGTCGTTTCCGGCCGATCTTGCAGTAAACTTTGCCGAGTTGCATCATTTCATAGGTTTGTGTTTTAATTTATCTTGAATATATTCCTTGCTTATATGTGATGGTCAAGAAATTTGTTTTTGCCCTTTTTCTTTCTGTGAAGTTGCTTCTTGTATATATATTCTGCTAATTTTTTTTTTGGGGGTACAATATACTCTACTAATTATTAATGTAGTTTATTTTGATAGTTTAGCAAGGCTTCTTATATATACATTTGGTTTGGTATATATAATTTTTGAAAATGATAAAATAAAAAAATAATATTTATTTAGAAGTAAAATTTTTACTAAAATTGGGGATCAGAGGGAGTTTCCGTTCTCATATGGTGTGGTAATGAGGATCAATATATATATTTTTTTCTATCAAGAAATGGTCAGAATTAAAACAAGATGAAACTTTCAAAAGCAAGATGGAATGGCAAAATAAAATCCCGAACCCGATCCATTACTACTTTTAATCATTATAGTAGCACTATTATTTTAAAATTTATTGGTTATATTTTATTAATTAAATTATATTATTTTTAAGAAAAATTATTATTTATTTCTTAAAATATAATATATTATACTGTTATAAAAATTATATGATTTGACATTTCTATTTTTTATATTTTAATAATGTCATTTTATTAGATTTTTATTAAAAATATGTTAAATTATGGTGAAAAAATAAAAAAAATTATTATTTATCTCTTAAAATTTTATTTATTATACTAGTACTCTTTATAAATTCAATATATTGTAAAAATACTATTCTGAAATTTAAAATATTTTATTAGTATTTTTGATTGAAAGATTTTATTAGTATTTCCAATGGAAAGAGAATATTTTTTTAAATAATACTAAATATTTTAAATTTAAAAAAAAAATATTTTAACAGAAATAAAATAAAAAAATAAATTGTATAATTTTTAAATTTAAAAAATATTAGTTTATTATGTAAAAAAAAAAAAAAAGTAATTTCACCTCCTTTTTATCATAACCCGGCGAAACTTGCTTTTCTGCTCAGACATTCACACTTCCACATCATCATCATCGATGCCGTCAGGCTGACCAGTCCACTGTATATATCGGATTTCCCCGAGCGGACACCAGTCCACTGTATAGATCACTAAATCCTTCTCTTTTTCTTTATTTTACTTTTTTTTTTCCCCTGTTATAATAACACTAAATCCCTCTTTAATTTAAAGCCAAACCCTCCTTTCTCCCTCTGTCCCTTCACACCACTAACCAAAGATATGACCACCAAAACTCACCGCCGCCACCGCCTTCTCCTTCTGATCTCCACCTTTCTCCACCTCTCGATCACCAGTTTCGCCATCGGTGTAAACTATGGCACTCTTGCTAACGACCTGCCACCGCCGTCTCAGGTCGCCAACTTCTTAAAAACCCAGACAATAATTGATAGCATAAAGATCTTCGATGCAAATCCCGACATTCTTCGGGGGTTTGCCGACACTGGCATTACTGTTACGGTGACGATCGGGAATGGAGATATTCCAGCGCTTGCCAACATAAATAATGCTCGGATATGGGTTAATGATAATATCCGACCATTTTATCCTCGGACAAGGATTAATAGGATTGCTGTTGGTAATGAAATCATGGCTACTGCTAATAAAGCTTGGATTTCTAATCTTCTTCCTGCCATGAGGAGCCTCCACAATGCTCTTGTTTCCGCTGGATTCACAGGCATTCAGGTTTGGTTTTTTTTTCCACTGCTTTTATTTGTTTTCCTCCAGACTTGATTAAATCATATTTCTTAATAAATACAGTAATTAATTATTATTATTATTAAGGTTTTACCTATATAAAATAAAAAATTGTTTAAAAAAAATCTATAAAATAAAAAATAAAATAATTGTTGGAGAAGTTAAGAATTAAAAATAGAAGGGCATTAGTGGAATCCAGCTAATATCATTTTTCAGTTTTGCGGAATTTTTTTACTTTTGGTCTTCGATCTCTCGGGAAGTGGGAACTAATTGGTTCCCACGAAGTTTTTTTCCCCCAAAAGGTCCCTCTAAACACGGCCAAAAAATAAAAAGTATAACGAATTGAATTTAATTATGCAAACGCTTGATTTGATAAATTGATGGATTATAGAAATAATTTTATTTTTTTTAAAAAATAAAATAATTTTATTGAATACTTAAAACTAATAATTATTCAGTCAAAAAAACTAATAATTATTAAAAATTTAATTGGAAATTTTTCATTGAATTAATTGATAAAAAAAGGAATACGAATAATAAAAATTCAATTAAATTGTGGATTATAGAAATACATTATTAAAAGGAAATTTATTTTAGTGTTAATTGCTTCGGTTTTCCCATTTTTAATAGGTAACAACACCGCACTCTCTTGGCATACTCTCAATCTCGGAGCCACCAAGTGAAGGGCGGTTCAGGCGAGGGTACGACCGAGTCATCTTCGCACCAATGCTCCAATTCCTACGAGAAACTAAATCACCTTTCATGGTTAATCCATACCCATATTTCGGTTACACTCCAAAAATGGCAAATTATGCTCTATTCAAGCCCAACAGAGGTGTCCATGATAGATTCACTGGCATCACCTACTTCAACATGTATGATGCAATGTTGGATGCTGTTCATTCGGCTATGAAGAGGTTGGGCTATGGTGATGTGGATATTGTCGTGGGTGAGACCGGTTGGCCCTCCCTTTGCGACCCGGGCCAACCGGCTTGTAGTGTGGCCAATGCGGCTTGGTTCAATGGTGTTTTGGTCAGACGTGATAGTCAAAGAAGAGGCACCCCTTTGATGCCCAACCGCCGGTTTGAGACGTATATTTTCTCATTGTTCAATGAAAATCTTAAACCCGGTCCGATTGCAGAGAGAAATTGGGGTTTGTTTAGATCGGATTTTAGTCCTATCTATAATATTGGAATTATGCGCAATGGCCAGGTTAGTGTCTTGATTTTTTTTTTAAAAGAAGTTTCGAATCTGAAATTGCTAAGAAGTAGGGCTATTCTTTTTTATTTGATTATGAAAGTTTTTTTTTTTATAAAAAAAATCACATATATCTTTATTTATTTATTTTAACTAATTCTATTAATAATTTTTTTTTTTGAGTTACGAGTGGTTTTATTGCTGAATATGTTTGAACACATAAAAAGCAGGGGAGTGGGAAGAGGTGGTGCGTGGCGAAGGCAGAAGCTAGCAATCAACAATTGCAAGCCAACATAGACTACGTGTGCAGCCAGGGTGTGGATTGCAAGCCAATACAGGCGGGTGGTGCATGTTTTGACCCCAACAATGTGAGGTCTCATGCATCTTTTGTAATGAACTTTTTCTACCGAACCCATGGTGCCCATGATTTCAATTGTGACTTCTCGCACACTGCTCTCCTCGCTTCTTTTGACCCAAGTAAGTCATCAATTAATTATGAGTAATTCTCTGGTCGTTTGGTGTAATCTATACCAAATGCTTTAGAACCATTAGATTATCAACTTTTAATTTTGGCAATTGATAATCAATAGATGAAATTAAAAGTTGATAATTCAATAGTTCTAGAGCTATATGTGTAAATTATACTAGATACACCATAGACAGCCTCATTAATTATACATGTCAAATGGATCAAGTGCATAAAAATTTTTTAGGTAGATTTAATATATCATATCATATGTAGGCTAATATAATTACATAATAACATATATATATATATTATATTTACATTAACTAATGGAAATAAAATAATTAAATATATATTGCGTAATAATTGAATTTCCAGTCCAGTTGTTATCTAGTCGGATCATTAATATTTAATTTTTGTTAATGTTTGAATTTGTTTGTGCAGGTCATGGTGCATGCAAATACATTTAAGGGAAAGGGACTAAATACTATTATTGTCTATTGGCTTGATCCCTTGCCCATAGAGGGTTTACTAGTTAGAAAATGATTTCTCGAACCGCTATAAATCTTTATATTAATTTTTTCTAACTAATTTGTATTTTTATATATTGTAGCACGTTCTTGTTTTCGGTTTATCAAATTAAAATTTGAGTTTGAAAGTTATTAAGTGAAGTAAAGTTTTAATATAAAAATAGTTAAATTTTTAATTAAATTTATTGTGTTGTTATTAATTATATAAAAAAGTATTTCATTTTTATTATTCAAAATTTAAAGTAGAAATATGTGGTAGAAAACTATGAATAAATTCCGTTGGGTAGAAATATGTTTTCTACCATGCAAAAAAAGCGAAGGCAGAATGTTGTTTTAGCTATATATAATTTGTATTGAAAAAAAAATAATAATAAAAAGTAACACGGATTCATCGTCAACCATTATTTCTGTTGCCCATCTGCAATTCCGCGTCGGCGTTGCGCTTTTCTTAGTTGTGAAGCCAAAAAAGAAAAATAAAACTTTGACACGTTAAAGTAAAGATCCAAAGTCCAAATTGTTTAATGGGATAACACATATTTCGCCTCCGGTATTTGATATGTTTAGTCATTTTGTTTTCTTTTTTTTATTTTTTATCTATTTTACCATTTATAATTGATTTTTGATATATTTTATTTTATTTTTGTAAAGTTTGTAAAAACGTTCATAAAATTCTCTACGTTGACACGCAAGAAAAAATATTTCACTTTGTTAACGGTGCTATGTTAAAAAAATCATATATAAAGTATAATATAAATAAAAAAAAATTAATGACAAAAAAAAAAGTATGGAAAAAAAAGGCAAAACGTGCCAATATTGCCTTGTTTAATTTTTCAAAAAGAGGTGAGTTGCGTTCGCAACACTTAACCAAATGAAATAAAAAGCCACAACTTGTTTTATGTCCCAATTCCCATAAAAAAAAAAAAAAAAAAACAAGCGCAACAAAATTACTTTAATTAATAAAAATACGAGTAAATATTATCGCATTTTTTTACTGGAAAAATGATCACTAACTGCCACGTATAGCCTCTAGCCACGAACAATACCATTTTCTCCATCACAAACACTAATGGTTGCTGCCCCTTCTATGCTTAGTCTACAACGGACGTTTAATTTATGGCATAAGACATATATCCTCTTATGTAATTATTTTGTTTTTTTAAATTTTTTTAATCCATTTAGGCTTCATGATTCAATTTTTGATCCATCATGCTATTTGTTATTTTTGTAGAACACTGTATTTGACTCCGTCGGATTAATTATAAATATACTATTCACTCCACACACATACAATACTTATTATCCATGCTGTCAATAAATAAGGGTCAAATACAACGTTTTATAAATTTAATATGAGACAGAATGAACCAAAAATTGAATGCCAAAAATTATATGGATAAAGAAAAATTTCAGAGAGCAAAATAATGAAAGAGGACAATTACAAAGACCATATATATCTTATCTCTTAATTTATTAAAGACTATTAATCTATTATATATATAATGGATTTAACGGGTTGCTGGAAAAAATTATAAAATCCTCAATCAACTAAATAGCAACGAGAGCACAAGTGATTTCGGTAACATTATACTTACTATCTCTTTAATATGTATTTGATGATAAAAAAAGAAAGAGTTAATTTATTGTTTTAAAAAACAAATTAAGCTAATTATGATGACCATTGATCGATCACTCGACCATCTATTAAGAAAAAAAAAAGAGAGAAATTGTTGATTGATATGTGACAATGATGAAAAATAGTTTAATGGTCAGAAATTTTATTTTATTTTTAACAAAAATTAGCTACATTTGTACCATTCAAGATAGTCGTCCTCCCTAATAGAAGGTCAAAAGAATTATTGTCCAACCAGCTGCTTTAATTTCTTCTCCTTCAGTTATTTAATTCAATCTTGAAAATTTCTGGTTTTTTTTTTTTTTTGGGGTCAAAATAATTGTCTTTATCTTAATATCACTTCTTATATCCAATATTTTCATTTACTTTTCATTTTTCCATATCCACAACAATGACCTCTACCACCATGACAGCCCTCCTCCTCCTCTTCTCCACCCTCCTCCACCTCTCCACCACCACTCTGGCCATTGGTGTCAACTATGGAACACTAGCCAACAACCTGCCTCCACCAGCTCAGGTGGCTAACTTCCTCAAAACACAGACAATTATCGACAGAATCAAAATCTTCGACACCAATCCCGACATTCTTAAAGCTTTTGCAAACACCGGTATTTCTGTTACAGTTACCGTTGGCAATGGTGATATTCCAGCTCTTTCCAATCCGCGGGCTGCTCGCCGGTGGGTTGCTCAAAATATTAAACCTTATTATCCTCAGACAAAGATTATTCATATTGCTGTTGGCAATGAAATCTTAATGTCTGGTAATCAAGATTGGATTTCTCATCTTGTTCCTTGCATGAAGGCCCTCCACCATGCTCTTGTTCTCGCCGGGATCAATCATGTTAAGGTTAGACAATTTTTATTTATTTATTTAGATCTCTCCTTAATCTATAATTTACTACAAGAATCTACTGATCTAGAGACAGAAATTTAAGAAACTTCCTTGCAATGCAATGGCGACGGATCGAATGACATGTCACCATAAACAATCAGCTCCTCAAAAGTTAAATGTGTTTATTCATATCCAGTCCTTTGTATTCAGGGGGTTAAATGACGAAACGAAACAAACACAGGGGCGCCTTATATCTTATATTCCGCCAAATTTCTGTTCCATCGCCAAATCTCTGATTTTAAATGAATTATTACCGTCGTTTTCTCCCGTCGCCAATTTTAAAACATACGTTTGTAGAGTCAATGTTTCTGTTTAATATCTATTATTGAATCTGTTGCAGGTATCAACTCCTCACACCCTTGGAATTCTTTACAATTCAGTGCCACCAAGTCATGCAAGAATCAGGCCAGGATACCAAAAGACCATATTTGCACCAATGCTTCAATTTCTACGCGAGACAAAATCACCTCTTATGGTAAACCCTTATCCTTATTTTAGCTACGCTCCGAAGGTCGCAAAATATGCTCTTTTCCAACGAAACCGTGGCATCTACGACAGATACACCAGAATTAACTATTCTAACATGTTTGATGCGATGATGGATGCTGTTTATTCCGCCATCAAAGCAATGGGATATCCTGATGTGGAAATTATGGTGGCTGAGACTGGTTGGCCGTCGCTCGGTGACCCGAATCAGCCGGCTTGTACGGTGCAGAATGCGGTGGCGTATAATGGGAATTTGATTAAGCATGTAACTTCTGGGAAGGGGACACCATTGATGCCTAATAGGCAATTTGAGACTTACATATTTGCCTTGTTTAATGAGAATCTTAAGCCTGGATCAACTGCTGAGAGAAATTGGGGGTTGTTTAGGCCTGATTTTAGCCCTGTTTATGATGTTCGGATTATGAAAAATCAGCAGGTATGCTACTTTTTACTCAATTTTTTTTTTCTAAATTTTTAATTTTTAGATTTTACAATATTATGAAGCACAGACACTCTAATTGTATAGTGTGTCATGTTTTGATACATTTTCGATACTAATATTTATCGGACATGGACATAAAATATTCAGGATACATTTTGTAATTTTTAAAAATTTAAAAATACATTTGTTTCAAGTTCAAAATATTGTTTTTTGCTTTCAAAAAATCTAAAATTTTGTGTGACACCTATTATTGTTCAACATATTTGATTGTATGCCATTTTTATTTAATTTTATATAAAAATAATAACTTTCAATTACATTTCTTGAATTTAATTATTTATAAAGTTAATCTCATATTTTTAATATTTTCAAATTTCTCTGCGTGTCCGTATCCTATATTTTTTTTATAGATATCATTTCTTAGTATCCGTATCTGTGTTATTTAGCTGTTGACCCTAGAGAATTTAGCATTTAACTGTTAAAATATATGTTTTTTTTTGGGGTCTAATTAGGGCAACAATCCAACTCCGAACCCAACCACAGGCAAGAAATGGTGTGTGCCGAAAGCAGAAGCAAATGATCAACAATTACAAGCAAACATAGACTATGTGTGCAGCCAAGGTGTGGATTGTAAGCCAATTCAAGCGGGTGGTGCGTGCTTCGATCCTAACAATATAAGGTCTCATGCATCATTTGCCATGAACTCTTACTATCAGACCCATGGCAAAAATGATTTCGGCTGTGATTTCTCTCATTCTGGTGTCCTCACTGCTTCTGATCCTAGTAAGTCCACATTACCTTACTGACCTTTCCTATTACCCAAATTTGATAGCAGTCCATAATTTTAAATAGAAAATACTTATTCAGATGTTTACATCTTGTTTGTTGCTATTATTATAAACTGAATCGGTGATGGAATGTCATATAAATAAATTAATTTTAATGTTAATTAAGAGTTGATTTAACTAGTACTTTCGCTAGTGAGAATTGTTGAAAGTATAAAGTTCGAGTTACTCATATACTTTCTTTTCGCAATTGTCTTTTTGCTTATAAAATTTTTTTAGTTTTTATAGTAAAAGTTAATACTTTATAAAAGAAAGATGCATGTCTTTTTTATATTGGATAATAGAAAGTGTATGAGTAAGTATTGATAAGACTCCTTTGTAAGATAAATATTATCCAATTAAATAGTTACATAATTAAAAATATATTAAAAATTGGAAGTGATTTTATTATTTTTGAATTTATTTTGATAATAACTGGCCTATTTTCCCCTTCTTTATGCAGGTTATGGGACATGTAGATATCTTTGAGATAACATCCAGATGATGGGTATGAATTGAATTGACATTTTTTTCTTTTTCATATTTGAGTGAGCATGATCCATCAATATTTGTACAATCTCAATTATTTAATTCAAAATTCAAATTTGTTACTCCTATAAAGTTATAACTATTAGTTAATTAATATTCTATCGCAATTGAAACAATGGAACTTTGGCAATTTAAATTGAAAAAAAACCATTAATTTAATAACATCTTTGTAACACTCTTACTCCATCATAGAACGACAAGATAAGAGAGCATTGCCAGTTTGTGTTGAAAACTTCGTTATGTGAAAATACTGATATTTTTATTATTATTACTATTAATATTTTTACTTTAAACTAAGCATGCATTCAAATAAAAATTTTACACATTCCAAAATTTATAATCCTATCTTGTAATTAAATAAATATTTATAATAATATTATACTCAAAATATCTGTGTAATATACCTCATTATATTTTATATGGAAGAAATCTTTAATTAAATATTACAAACATTTAATAAAATATACCAAAAGTCAATTGATGCTTTAAACTTCTTTTGAGTGAATTTCCTTCTTTTTCTGACAGATACCTTAACTTATTAATTCTTCCGAATCTGCATGAAAGAAATCACATATATTAAACTACTAGTTTAGTGGCATTTTATATGATAAAAATCTTATATATATATATATATATATACACACACACACCACATTTTTACATTTCATACATCACAAATAAAAACTCACATTTAATCACTATGTAATGTATCCATAATTATTTCATACTCAATATGAATGCAGAAGTTTTACTATAATTAACTTTCTTTACAATATTTTTCTTTTTCCTTATTATTTTTATTCAAACTCATGACGCATGTCTTTCCGAATCCATTAATAGGAATATGAAATTGTTATTTCCGGCTTTTTAGATAATATCATCATTGGCTTTTTAATTAATGACATCACTAGCTTTTTACATAATGTCATTAATGGCTTTTAAATAGTGTTATTACCGGCTTTAACAATATTTTATCGCACACATTTCTTTTTTTTTTTTTCCTTTATTGACATACCAAATTATTCACTATTCTAGTTCTAGATTAGACATACTTGGGCTTTGCCATTATTATTGTCATTTCCATTATTGTTACAATAATAATTCCTTTTACCACCTCTCATAAATATATTTATTTATTGCATATAAAATTACCTATATTACGAATTAATATATTACATATCTATATGTATCAATAAGATTAAAGTTTCCAACAACAATCATACTTACATATCATGTCATATGAAAAAGACCAAAATGCAAATTTCATATTTATAGTAGATTCTCGGCCTAGGGCTTGAGCCTCAATTTAAGCTCATTTCTAGTTTGATTCAGACCTTATAGTCTTTTATAAACTTTTGACTTATTTTTTTAGCTTGAATTTGAAATAAAGAATTAATGTCATAACTAGCTTTTTTATATAATGTCATTATCGGCTTTTTAAATAGTGTCATTACTGGCTTTAACAATATTTTATTGCGCACATTTTATATTTTTCTTAATTGACATGCCAAATTATCCACTATTCTAGTTCTAAACTAGGTGTACTTAGGCTTTGACATTATTGTTGTCATTTCAATTATTGTTGCAATAATAATTCCTTTTACCACATCTCACAAATATATTTACTTATTGCATATAAAATTACCTACATTACATATTAATATATTATATGTCCATATATATTAATAAGATTAAAGTTTCCGACAACAATCACACTTACACATCATGTCACATGAAAAAAATCAAAATACAAATTTCATACTTATGGTAGATTCCAGCCTGGGGCTTGAACCTCAATTTAAGCCTATTTTTAGTTTGATTCAGATTTTATGGTTTTCTATAAACTTTTGGCTTATTGTCTTAGCTTGAATTGGAAAAAAGAATTACTGAAATCCAAATTTTTTACCAAAAGTTATGGCTAAATTACCGATTGATGTTCATTCAAAATTTGCCATGCATTGCAATCCAAATTTCAACTTATATTTTTCATAATATTTTTAATACTATATATTAACTTTCATTTCCAATTGTTTCATGTCAATTCAATTACTACAACATAAGTTATGATTAAGTTCATCAAGGCTATTCCAATCATATATAATAGGACACCTATTAGACTAATTACAAATTAATTAATTTCTTAACCCTGTGTAATCATGCTTATGCCAAAAATTTTTAGATCATGAATATATTCATAAACCTTAATATTTCACACCATTTTACTACAAAATTTTAAAGGCAACAATTTAACATACAACATTGTAAATTACATGCATCAATAAATATTTCACACAATTTCATAGTCATTATGACATAAAATTTTTTTATTAAAGAAGCACATACCTAATAAGTCCCAAACTTTTCTTTTTCTTTTTTCTTCCTTCACTTGTTAGGTGAGTTTTTCATTTCCTTTATCTACAACTTGGTGACTATTTTTTTATCCACTTGTTCGGCCTTAACATAACAAACAATATTTTATTTAATAATACATTTAACCAATGCTTATACATAAATTATGTTTAATGTTCTTAATGCTTTTCTACCATTTTCTATAACTTTATTTTTTCATTTTTTTGCCTTATTTATGTTCATTATAATCAACAGTCATTCACTCCATTCCTCATAAATAAATCAGCCCAACTTATTCTATGTTCTTTTTATTAACATTTATCACCTTCAAGTTATATAACCACCATTAATCACTTTTAAACATCCTCCCATCTAATTCCTCTTCATTAGGCAGCCCTAACTACATATTCATAAGTCTTATTTTTATAGTTTTTAAGTTACAAAATCATCATTTACAATCACCTATGGCTTAATCCCATCATTCTTCAACAATCCAACACATTACAACACAAGTTCATATAACATCCAACAAACCCTAATCTATCAATTCCAAACACAACCATCATCCACATATGTCTCAAATAGATAGAAAAATGTTGAATTTGAGAAGGAAAAACTCACTTTGATGATTATCCAAGGGTGGCCGAAATCCTCTCCAACTTCTCTTTCTTTTTCTTCTTCTTTCCTTCATTTTTTCTTGTTCACTTATAGTGGAATCTTTTTTATTACTTGGTTTCTCTTTCTAAACTCTTGTTTTCCACTCTTTAATAAGCTTACTTGAATAAAAAATGGAGGGTTTGGAGAGAGGAAGTGGTCAGCCAAAAGGGAGAGAAGATGATGATGATGAAGATGAAGACTTTGGGTGGATAAGTGATGAATGCCATCCAGAATTGACTTTTATAGTAATGTTAAATTGTTTGATTCCCACTAATTAGTTTATTTTCTTCTCTTATTGGTTGATTAACTTAATTTATGATTTTTCTATAGGTCCAATTTTAGAATCCAACAAGATCAGCGAACCCACCTACAGCCATGCATGATCGGAACCTAAATCGCTGGACATTACAATCTTAACTTGTTTGATTGAAATCTTTGGTGCAACAGTTCATAATTAAATTTAGAAAAAATTATTATTTATTTCCTTAAATTTTATATGATATACTGATACTTTTATGAAGTTTAAAAATTATATTATTTACTCGTTATGTTTTATCATATTATACTTATATGTCATTCTATTAGATTTTTTTTTGTTAAAAAGACATTAAAATGTGGTAAAATAACAAAAAAAAAATTACTATGTACCCCTAAAATTTGATCTATTGTATTGGTATTCCCCTGATATTTGACATATTATACTATTATTCCTGAAATTTGATCTATTATACTAGTACCGATAAATAAAAGAAAATATTCATAAAGGTAAATGTCTTAAAATTTGACAAAATAACTACATAGTTTAATGAGATAAAATAGATAACATAATTTTTAAAACTTAGGAAGTACTAGCAAACTTAGGGGATAAATAGTAATTATCCCTTAAATTTATGTAATAATTAACTGAAATTGCATAGTTAATATAATAATACTAATCTTGTAATCATAATTGTAATTCAAATCTCTAGTTGGATCACTTATATATATATATAGTTCCAACAAGATGATCATAAGTGGGTCACTCCCTTAGTTTACATTTAAGTTAATGCTACCAATGCATTCAACAAGGCTAATACATGAATAAGAAGCTTAACTAGTAGTGGAGTGTCTGAAAATGTAGACTTTTATCAGCACAGTTTCACTGTTAATCAGCTCAAAGCTGCAATCATCTCCCACTTTCAGAGCATTTTGCCTTGCAAATGCCAACCACCCCCCCGTAAGTAAGCCTTTTCTATAAGATGGACAAAGGTCAAGCTTCACAGGCCAGCATCTGTTGTCAACCATTAACATTACTTTTTGGCTTTCTTTGATGTTATTGATAAAGTTCCCCGGCACATGCTGCACAAATTAAGCACAACCATCAAAAGATCACATATATCAACTTATTTGGCAAATTCTTTTTAGGGTTAAATCATATAAAGCCTTTTGTATTTATCCATTTTTACCATTTCGCATCCTAAAATGTTCTTTTTGTCCAATTTGCCAATTGATATCAATGTTTGGTCCATATTGCACCGTACGTTTTAGAAAAATGTAATCTCTCAACCCCAATATTGACATATAACTATGTCATGTCAGCATTATCGTCATACTGAACATTATCATGTCAGTGTTGGAGAGCGGAAGGTTACATATTTTTAAAATACAAGGAGACAATGTGGACCAAAAACTAAAATGATCAAAGGGCATTCGCCAGAACAAATAGAGAGAGTGCTTAATGCCTTATGTCTTCTTTTTATTTCAAATCATCAAGAGAGAAGTCTTACCACATAACCACGCTCCAAGTAGAATGATGTAATTTTAAGTTTGAAGATTGGATTCTCTGATGTAAACTTATTAGCAGCTTCCATAACTTCAAGAGGATTTGAAAATGAAGGCTTCAGATCAAGTTCCCTGCTATTACTTTCTTCCCCTACCGATTGCTTGCTGTGATAACCTGAATGCATAAATTAACTATCAGAACAATGAATTATGCTTTCCAAGTCAATTTTTAAACTGAATACAATAAAATCAGATTCGTATCAGACCAAGCGATGAGCAGCAATTTGCAGCATTGGTAGCTCTGGAAATGGAAACTCTGAATGTAGTTTCCTTACAATCCACTAATTCGAAGATACAGACATCACCCACCTGTAACTCATTGTCTCGTGCGAATTTAATCCAACCAGAAGCTAATATTTTGGTCCTTATTCTACCCATATAATTTCTAGTAGTGTACTTCATTGACCAACTTCTGCCATCCAAACAATTGAGCATGGCATCACCATGATCCTTGTCCAAATATTTTCTGGCAAATCTGGGTATTTCCTGTTTGAGAATTCACGTGTAAATCAAAGAAAGGTCAATGGAATTATGGGATTTTCAGATTGTGATCTACAAGAGTTTCAAATTTCAAAATAATTGAATGCTTAATTACCACGACAGTTCCAGATTCATGACGAAGATATGAAGGCTGCACTGCGATCATGAAAAATGGATTTTCAGACTTGAAGCTAGTGCTTGCTCTTTGAATAACTTTTGTTTTTTCCTTTTCTGTGAGTGCTTTGTTCCCTGTAACAGTGTTATTAATTCTTTGTTTCTGACCAGGCAAGCCTCCATAACTTTTCTTTGCTTCTGCATTAGTCCCCACAAGTTCATCAATCAAGAATAAGAAATTAACCCAATCTGAGTTTTTACTGATAGAAAATTTATCTAAAATGGAAATTGCAAACCTTCAAATTTTACGGTGTTCCTTATGGAATTCTTCATCTTCTTAATAGGCCGAGGAGATGGTAACAGTGATTTCTCTTTTGTTTTTCTTGATGGAGAGAAATGACTCAAGATTTCAATAGAAACATCACTTTCTACTTCTTCAACATTTTGCTCTTGGGTTTGATCCTCAGGATGACCTTTCTCATCATCTCCATTCATGAAACTGGAGGGATAGTCTATCTCTGTAGCACTCTTGTCAAATATGATAACATTGAAACTACGATCACTATGTTCATATTCAAAAATCAGGAAAGACCCATGAACAAGGGAGTAATACTCAACAAAGTCGTGCCACCCATTCTGTAACCAAATCTCACCATCACATTTGACAATCTCTACTTTCCATTTATCACCACTTGGGACCTTCAACATTACTGAACTTGGCAAGTATTCTCCATACTTTTTAACAAACTTTGCTGGAATACCCTATACGTTTACAATAAATTAAGGAGAAATTACAAAAAAAAATTCTGAAATTTGCTGGATTTTATAATTATATTCAATTTTTTTAAAAAATTATATGAACTTTCATTTTTAAAACAAAATATAGCTTTGGTAGCATAAAATTAGTTTCTGAATCTAACTGGCACTTACATAAATTGACTGATTGTAATATTTCCGGATTTAACTGTTGCTTACATATATTGACCGATTGGAATATCTATATGCTCAAGATAGTTTTTTGGTTTTACGGTAACGAAGCTATATTTGTTAAAAAACAAAAAAAGTTCACATAATTTAAATAATTTTTTTAAAATTGAATAAAATTGTATAATTTTACAAAGTTCGGAATTTTTTTGTAATTTTTCCATAAATTAATTATATTTTATATAATAAATTAAAGAAAAAACTGGAAAAAATCTAACCCAGCTCAATTTCTACTAATGCATCCATTATTGATCTAGAATAACATGACAAGAAAGAGCAAAATTCACAAGAAAAGAAGAACAATATAATGGGGCTAGATGAGAATTGAAAAAAGAAAAAGACAAGAAGAGAAGAACTTACAAGTTTCCTTTCACGGACAAAACTTTCAAGAATGATCTTAAAAAAAAGAGGCCTATATGATTTAAACATCAAGGGAACAATATTCCCAGCTTTCTTTTGGCAAGAAGCCATTGTTGAAGTCTTGAAGAGCTACTTGCTTGCAAATACCCTTCACCACTTCCAAATTATTGCCTTTACCTTCCCACTGTAGTACTATTTATGAGTGTGTGATGGCTGGACTATAATCATGGAATAATTGATTACAGATTCAAGTTTATTGCGCATTGGCTCCAAGGCTTCAAACCTCCAAGATTTCAACTCAAACAAGCACGCTCAATTCAACCATCAACCCCTTTTTGCATCACGGCAATAACACCCGCCATTCACAAATTCTAGCTGTCTCAAACAAAGAAAAGAACAGAAGAGAAGGATTAGGCTTATATCAACCATTTTAACTATGAAGATTTTGAAGAAAAAGAATGAAAAATTGAAAAGAAGAATGGGAAAGACATTGTCTTGGCTTACCTAGCTTTTTTTTCCCCCTCTTTGCTCGCCAAAAACAAAAACCGTGACTCCCTTGCTCCTTCACTTTTCTTGCCTCGAGGATCGAGGTACTCTTTTCCCAACTCATCCCTTGCATGCAAAGCTTTGTCTTCTTGCCACCAATATGGCTGACCCAACCCAAGTCCTTGTTAGCTAGTTGTCTCGGCCAAGAGTAAAGATTAGGAGCAGATATATTTTCTTCAAAAGCCCGTAAGATTTACCAGTTTGGGATTGCTGTTGACTATTGACTGATTTTTTATAAATTATCTTTTTAAATATATTTTTAAAAGAAATACTTTATCTATCTATTTCTATTAAAAATAATTTTTAAAATTTTAAAAAAATTAAAAATATAAATTTTTTTCCCAATCGCTATGCTAAATATGATATAAATTTCTTGCACTCAATTCTATGACCATATCTAACCGAAGGAACAAAGTAGAGGAATGAAGCCTAGAGGGCAACAACCAATGGCAAATGCGGAGCCGAGTTCCTCAACCATTCGAGATGCATGATAAATAAATAAAAAAGTAGAGGAATGAAGAGAAAAGAGAGAAGCTTTGGGTAGAGATAAGAAAATGAAATGGAAGAACAGTTTTGTGTAGAAAACAAAGTAGAACAAAGTGTGCCCAATTTCTTTCTTCATATATCAGAATAAGACATAAAACAAGAACAATTTTGTGTAAGAGTAAGCTTTATCTTAAAAATAAAAATAAAAATTAAGAGTATGTTTTGGTGCATGTTTGCCGCTTGGCATGGTGAATGCCATGATTTATACTAATTAGTTTAACCATATTTCTTTAGTTTAATTAATTATAATTAGTTTAACCATTTATACAGCTTCCCATTTGGTCCCTGAATTTTTCCCTTTTCACTTTAATTCCCACCTTAATTTTAATTTCTCCAATTTCAGATCTCGAACTAATTATTTTTAAACAATTACCTATATCATTATTTTTAAACAATTACCTATATCATTACTCGAATCATAATCTATTCTTCTCAGTTTCACAAGTTGTGTATCGGAATGAAGTTCGCATATTTATATTTTAGTTCAGTTTTTCAATTTTACCCAATTAATTAGCGTTAAATGTTTGTATTTCATTTCTCATTTTTATTAAATCTAAATTTAAATTTTAATTGTATTGATGCTATTTTAATCACAATCATGCTCAATTTTTCAGTGGATTCAGTATATTCAATCACAAAATATGGCCTAAACTAGGAGACGTGAGAATTGGTGCTTGATTATGGGTGGTATCAGATTCTGATTTTCAATTATAAAATTATATTTAATATATAATGTAATTTTTATTTTTTTTTTTGTGTTTTTATGGATTGATAATTACAAATGTAAGGAGTTGGAAATTTGAAATATAAATTTTCTATTATGATGAATAATATTTAATTTTATTGTTTTAATATTAATTTTGAACAATTTATTAGATGTATTGAATATTATATTATATTTATTTTATTGTAATTTATGGTAAATTATTTATACATTTTTAACATTTTAATTGTTTAATTAGTTTTTTATTAATTTTTTAGTGATAAATAGATAATTATATAGATTCAAGTAATATTAATCGGATTTAAGATAAATATAAATATATATATTAATACTATAATTTTAAATGAATTCAATACACTTGAAATTGGGTACGATACTTTTTAGAAATATCTTATCCGTTGCTATTACTTCTATATTCTTACAGTATCTCTAACAACTTATCTATTTTTTTTATATATATAACAACCTTTTTATTTTTTTTCTTACTTATTTTACTCTATAAAATTTATATTCTCTTTTATTAAATTTAAAAATCATTAGGGGCTCGTAAGTAATATTTTATTAATTCTCTTTTCTCTTTTTTTATTCTTTTATCTATCTTTTTTCTATCTCTTACTATCTTTTTTTCATTTTTTTCTAGATAGTTTTATTAATACAAAATTAAAATATGGATTGAGATAATGAGTATTGTTAGAGTGCATATAATTTTCAAAACAAACTAAAATAGGAAGTAAATTTTTTGTTCTTTTATCTCCATTTCCTTTTTTTTTTTTGTCTCAAGCTCTCTCTCTCTTTTTAGATAGTTTTATTAAAATAGAGAGTAAGATAAAAAATATTGTTAGAGTGTATACAATTTTTAAAACAATATAAAATAGAAAATAAAATTTTTATAATATAATAAAAAATGAGAAAGAAAATATTATGGAACATGCTATTAATCTATCCAGTGCATTGGCTTTTTCCAAAGCATAATGCTTAATTTGAGCTGATACTATTAATTGAAGTAGTTATTCTCATTAAATTCAATCATTTATTAGAGTTGTTGTTCAATTTTTTTGTCAACTTAATTGTCATACTGGTTTTAAGCTTTAAGTTACAGAGTTTATTCTGTCAAACATTAGACCTCTTCATTAAATTGCACACTCATTCCATCCATCTGCATTTCTTTTCCCACGTTCGAACATAAATTTTTAACCCAAAAAATCTTCTTCAATCCTACTATTTTTTTTCTCCTTCTTTTTTTTTTTATGTTAAATTTTTACGTAAACTACAAATACATATCTTTATCTTTTTTTACAGTCTCAGATTAATTATGTTCGAAGCTTATTTTCACTCTTCAAAAATGTATTTAGTGATATCAAACCTAGAAAGTATTTTTATTATGTCTTTATATTCTTGTATTATATGAGTCATTGCAAACAAATCAGTATAAAAAATTGCAATGAAAAATGTCTTCTTAAATCCTAAAGTATTATTCTTTAATTCGCCAATGGAAACAACACAATGTGCCATTAAATATATTAAAAACTGAATCATTAATCGCTAATATGTGAAAAATGACAAGAATTTAAGATGGTAGATAAATTAGAGATTTTTGCAATAATGGAAAAATACATCTAAATATTTATAAAAGTTGTGCTCTATAAATTTAAAAAAAAAAAATGTCAAAAGCGCTATTTTTTTTTTCAAAAATAATAAAAAGCGTTTAAAAATATTATAAAAATACCAAAACTCAATATTTACCAAAAGTTCATCCAAAGTTTACTAAAAAATTAATGAAATTTGAAGTTACACAATATTTTTCCAAGATTTATTTAAAGTTTACCTCAAAATTTATCTAAAGTTTAATTAAGATTTACTAAAAATATAATGAAAGTTGAAATTATCCAAAATTTACCAAAGTTTACCTAAATTTTAATTAAAATTTACTAAAAAATTAATGAAAGTTGAAGCTATTCAAGATTTATCAAATGTTTACCTCAAATTTACTCAAGATTTATCCAAACTTTATAAATATTTACCAAAAATATATCCAAAGTTTACCAAAGATGGACTCAAGATTTACTAGAAAATTAGTGAAAATTAAAATTATTCAAGATTTATCCTGCATCTACCAATCTCTCAACTAAAAATTAGTAAATAACCTTAATTAAATTAATTAAATATAAATTTACATTTAATAATTAAAGTTTATCCAAGATTAACTTTGTTAGTTTACATGTTTCTTTGATAATTAAGTTAATTAAATAATTATTTAAAATAAATAAATGTATGTATAAGAATAAATGGCAACAAGTTAATGAAATTCTTAATTCATATTTAAAATATAAAAAATGATCTTTTTTTTTTTATCTCACTTAAATAAAAACTTTCACTAAACAAACAATGATTTTCACATTTAAAAAAAATCAGTAAAAAAATAATAGTATTGACAATGAAAAAATGGAAAAATATCAATAAAATTAAAAAAAAAATCAATGATATTTTCTCGATAAACTAATTCTGAAATGGCTCAATGGTTTTAAGGCCCAATATGATTTATGATCCAATACTTCTTGATAGACTGGGCTTTACTTAGAGATGATATATTCAATTATAAAAAGTCAACACATTTTGACAAGTGACAACCAAGCTGGGCTATCGCACTTGAGAGAAAGTGATCAAAACAAAATTTCCCATCGCCAATTTCACACAGACAAAAAAAAAAAAAGAAGGTCTATAATTATAGATCATATCACCCATCTGAGCAAGAAGGTAAACTACTAGATATTTTCCGAGAAATAGAGACCTTTATCAGCATAGCTTCTTTGTTGATCAGCTCAAATCTGCAAACATCTCCCACTCTCAGAGAATTTTCCCTTGCAAATGCAGACCATCCAGCAGAAAAATTACCCTTCCTAAGATGTCGATTGATAATCAACTTCACAGGCCACCACCTGTTGTTAACCTGTAAATTTATGTTTTCCGAAGTATGCTTGATTCTCTTGATAAATTTCCAAGGTACTCCCTGCGCTTCAACAATAGCAAAATTAACCTATATTCTGTCAATTTTCATTTCAATTCATCAATAGTTATAGACTAATCCAATTTGTACTTTTGATTTTAGAGATCCTTACCACTCTTTGGGCAAGATAGCTTGATTTAATTACCACTGTGAAGAATGGATTCACTGAGGTAAACTCTTCAGCAGCTTCAATGGCTTCAACAGGATTTGACAATGAAGGCATTGGAACACATTGCCTGCTTCTACTTTCCTTCTTAATTGATTGCTTGCTCTTACCTGAATGCATATTAACTAAGCACTGAGTGATTATTGCTGTTTAATGCCTTGAACAAGAAACTGTAATATAAGTTAAATCAAGCATTAGGTTTCTATCTGACCTGTTGAGGTGTAGAGAATTGCTGAATTAGTATCTTTGGAAATGGCAACTCTGAAGATAGTTTTGTTATGATCAATCAGTTCAAACACACACACATCACCCACTTCTAAATGATTGTCTTGTGCAAATTTTCTCCAACATGCAGGCATCATTCTCGTTTTGGCTACTCCAAAGGATGTTCTAGTACAGTACTTAATGGACCAACTTCTCCCACCCATATCATTGAGGATGGCATCTCCATTCCTGTTCAAGTACTTTCTAGCAAAGCTGGGTGGTATGCCCTGTCAGAGAAATTCATGCATAGTTAAATAAATGAAAGATCAATGCAAATTGCAAATATTTCAGATGAAAAAGCTACTTGTCTCAACTATTTTTGTATCAAACTCCTGTCCTGCATGCACTAAAATATTTCTACTTTATCAACCCACTTACTTGTATTGCTTAACTTGCATTAAAGTACAAGTATTTTAACAAGTAGCATTTCTGATTTCAGATTGTATAGAGATTGACATTTTAATATTGAATGCTTACCACATGATTGCCATTTCTACGAACATATGATGGCTGGACTGCAATCATGAAAAAAGGATTTTCAGACCTGAAATGAGTGCTTGCTCTACCAATAGCATTTGTTTTTTCCTCTTTTGTAAGTGTTTTCTTCCTAGTAACAGTCATATTAACCTTTTGTTTCTTCCCACCAGGCAAGCATCCATGCCGTTTCTTTGCTGCTTAAGTGTTAGTACCCATAGTTTATTAAGAAGAAAAATCATTAATCAAGAATCAGATATACAATTTGAGTTCTTCATTGATAAGAAAATATAGTGTAAAGTGAAATTGTACACCTTCAACTTGTATAATGTCCCTTGTGGAATTTTCTAGCTTCATCCTCTTATTAGGCCGAGGAGCTGGTAATGGTAATTTCTCTTTTGTTTTTTCAACGGAAACATCAGTTTCTGCTTCTTCAACATTTTGCTCTGGGGCTTGTTCCTCAATTTCAGCCTTTTCATTTTCTCCCGGATTGTTGAAACTGAATGGATAATCTATCTCTGTGGCACTCTTGTCAAATATGATAACATTGAAACCACAATAACTCTCTTCATACTCAAAAACTAGGAATGATCCACAAGAAAGGGAATAGTACTCAGAAAAATTTCGCCATCCATTGTGTAACCAAATCTCATCTTCATCTTTGACAATCTTTACTTCCCATTTTGCATCACCAGGGACCTTCAAGGTTACTGGACTTGACAGGGAATTTCCATACTTTCTTGCAAACTTTCTTGGAATACCCTGTACATTCACAATAAATTTATATCCTGAAATTATTGGAAAAAAAAAAAGGAACAAATCCCGAGTTCTAACTATTGTGCATCTATTCTAATCAAGAAATGCATGACACAAAAGAGAAAAGAAACAGAACCTGAAGAGGAGGAGGAGAAAAAAAAAACATAAACACGACAACGAGAAAAAATTAAAAACTCACAAGTTTTGTTTCAGAATCACGAAGAATAATCTTGAAAAAACGAGGCGTATTTGATTTAAACATCAAGTGTGCATTCTCTTTCCTGTGGCAAGAAGCCATTTTTGAACAGTTTTTCTTCATCACTGCAGCTGCTTTCGGTGTTCTTTTTACCTTTTTATATACAAAAATGGCATGTGAATAAAAGTATGAGCAAAATCTCTTTCTCTTCCTCTTATCTAAACGTTTAGCAGCTGGCAGCATTTATTTGATTGCAATGGTGAATTTAGATAGGCACAATCAAAAAACTAATCAGCTTCGATTTTCTTAATCAGTTTAAAGCACTAAACATCTCCAACCACCAACTATTACTAGTAATTAATTCGAGCCCTCGTTTTTCATTAATTGGATTTGGAGGAATGCTACCACTACTTACTTATACACTTCAAAACCATACGTGTGTATCTTTTTTAACTGTGCAAAATGGAAGATCAAATTTATATATAGTGTGGCTACCTAATCTTGACTGTAACATCTCAATCAGAAAAAGATAACCCCAATTTTCTTTTTTTTTTTTTTGAAAAAATAAATATATAATAAATGTTTAAAAGCCACCGGACAAACCACCCACAGAAAAACCCACAAAAGCTATGGAAGAAAATGAGAAGAAGATGAAGAAGCAAAGTAACAAGAAGCAAAAACATCAACGCCCAAATGATCAAACAACAAAACCAGTATCAGATTTTTCTTTCAAACCAGCAACAGAAGTTAAAGGTCTTAAATTTGGGGGCCAATTCATAGTAAAATCTTTCACCATCCGCAGAGCAACACCACTTGAGCTTCTAAAAGTTCTTTCTTATCCACCAACTAATAAGAACAACAATAACCAAATCCCTTTCCCTTCAACTACAGCCTTCTTGCCCACAAATTTCACCATATTAGCCCACCACGCTTGGCATACTCTCACACTTGGCCTCGGCACCAAGAAATCCAAAGTATTAATGTTTGTTTTTGAATCTGAGTCTTTGAAGTTGGCTGTGGACAGAATATGGCCTGCAGAGATTCCTTTAGGAGAAGTGAACGAGAAGCTTATTAGAGGCTTAACTGGGTCTGAGATGGCAAGATTTAAGTTCAGAAAAGGTTGTATTACCTTCTATGTTTATGCTGTGAGAAGAGCAGGCAACATGGGATTTTGCTGTGCTGATGATTTAAGGTTAATTTTACAGTCTGTTGTTTCTCTTAAAGATTTCTTGGATCATACTGCTATGCTTGCTATGCCTCATCAGAGAAGTATCAACTATCAACAACCGGTTGCCATGGCTCACTAGTCTTCTTTCTTTTGTTCATCTTCTTAATTAACATCTTCATGGTATTTCTTAGGTTTTATCTTTTGGTTGAATTTTTTTTTTCTTTTTCTTGTTAAATACTTCCTCCGATAATAACAAAGAAAATTTGCAGTTTTTATATCATCAATAAAAAATAAATATTTTTTTAAATTTACTATTATATTCATCGATTTAAAATTATTAATATTATATTAAATTTAAAATTTTTAATCGTTCAGTTGCAATTTTTTTTTTAAATTTAAAATTAATTAATAATTTTTTTATTCTAATCTTGGTAAAACTACCAGCCTTGTTTTTTTCAAATTGGGCATTGGTTTATTTCGGGGGCATTTTGGGTATGTTTTTCTTTTCCCCTAACTCTTGATGCTGTAAGATGACACTTTTTTGTAAATTGGTCTAAGATCTGTCTTGGTAACTTCAAAGGTTCTTCTTCCCCTAGTCCCATGATATATATACATTAAACAAAATGTTTATACATGTGGGTGAATCCATGCTTTCTCTTTGGTAAAAATTGTTATTTTATTAAATTTTAGTTAATACTGAAAATTTTAATAAAATATAAAGTTAAAAAATTCAGAGTCGCATTTTATCTCTATTTTATGTTATTTTATATATAAATCAATGTGCATACATATTATGAACAGAGTCGGAGTTTAATAAAGACATTAGAGAGCTATGAACTCAATTCCTAAAATTTTATAACTTTCTTGTACATAATATAATTAAAATTATGATAATTATATATATATATATATATTTAATGTTTTGTCCTTCTATGATTGGAGAAAAGGAATAAAAGAAGAGAATGAAATACATTTATTAATAAGATTTGATTTGATGATATTAATTTTTTTTTTGTCACAATTATAAGATTGTAAATTTAAATCTCAATTAGAATCTGAAAAGAAAAGAAAAATTGGGTGGGGTGAAATGATGAAAAGCAGAAATGGAGTAGTAGGGTTAAGGGCCAACCTCTCCAACGCAAAATGAAAGCTTTATTGTCTAAAAAAGTAAAAAATAAAATAAAAATATTTTCCTTTTATCACGTTCCTTCTTTGTGGCTTTAATCATAGCTTCAGAAAGTCCCTCTCCCTCCCAACTTTTTTCATAATATTTTATGAAAATAAAAATACATATATACTTTTTTGGTACATGAAATAAAAAGAAAACTATATTTTGGTCGTTGAAGTTTATAAATTTATTCAATTATTAATTTTAAATTAATATATTTTTCTTTAGCTGTTAACCAATTTTAATTGATCGGTTCATTATTATTTTTCAGTTCATAAAAAATCATTAACCTATTTAAATTAAAGCATAAAAATAAATTTAATATTTAAATTTTATTAATATATATTAATTGTAAAGTTTTAGAAATTGTTTAATTTAAAAATATAGACTAAAAATTTTAACTAGAAATAAAAACTGAAAATTTAACTTTAAATATATAAGGAAATGAATTGAAAAAAAAAAGGAACGCCCACCGTGGGGCTCGAACCCACGACCACAAGGTTAAGAGCCTTGCGCTCTACCGACTGAGCTAGACGGGCTTTGCTGAATTGGCGGGGCAAAAAGGTAATTATTTGATAATTACCGTAGAACATGTATTTTTCCTGGTAGAACATATGTTAGTCAAGGTGGAGAAGGAACAGCAGAAACAAGAGCAAAAACCAAAAACATGGAGTTGCTATGGAAGGTAGCAGAATTTTTGGTAGCCCTAGGTGTGGTGGGCGCTTCGCTATTACTCTCAGCAATCATCTTTGAAGCCTACAACAGAAGACACAACAAGTAATTATTTATTTCCATACTTTCAATGCTATTTTCCTCTCATTCGATCGCCATTATCTTCTTCTGTTGAATTGATGGGTTGTGTTGTCTATGTTGATTATATTTATCGATTTCTGTTTTTGATAGGCACGTTGATGCTCCTGTTATCTTCGAAGATCCGAATTCTTTGAAACAAGTAACTAGAATTTTCTTTTTTCGTAAATTGCCGTTAGTTTTGTTTGACCCAGTATTGGATATGGATAAGGAATTTTTTACATTCCGTTTGGTTGCTCAGAAAGCAAAGAGAAATTTTATTTGTTGCTTTTTGTTAGTTTGTTGGCGAACAATTCACTGTTTCAAAGCTGAATGTTGCTCGTCAATCAGTAACATTCGCATTTTTATTTACTGATATATTAGAAAGTGATGTCGTATAAGCTTCTAATAAAGAAAAGCTATATCACTATTTGGGGCACAATACAACTCTTTACTGATTCTTTGAAGTGAAAAGCCATGGCTTAGACTTTAGCATAGGCTATAACTGTATTGAGTTATAGTTCGAGAAATGCTAAAAGTCTTTTCTTTTACCTTCTCCGCCATGCGAATGACAAGCTGCATCTTTTTATTTTTTATTTTTGCCCCTCATGAAAAATTAATTATAATTGAGACATGGATCTACTTGTGTCATTCAGAAAGTGGAGAAGGTAAATGACTAGGTCTTTAGCATTCCTCTTATGATTTTCTCCAATTCACACTAAGCTTGATAGTTCTCAACCACACCATCAGCTGATTCAATGTTGAGTGTATTCTACTGTAAAGCAGGTGCTTGCACCCCAATGACAAGATTAGCTTCACTAGACCCGGATCTCGAATAAATTTCTCATGTTGGAAATGATAAGTGCCCGGTAAAGACTTTTACATGAAAGATTTTGACTAGTAAAGACTTTACATGAAAGATTTTCAAGTCTTGTATCATAGTATTAGTGTGCTAGTATAAGACACTGAGTAGATAGTTGTCATACATCTTGAATTTCACTACAGTTTATAGTTTTGAGCAACTGAGCTTTTGGATCCACCACTGATAACTAATTTCCTTGGTTAATATATTGACTTCATAAAGATTCCTTGAAGAATATTGAAGTTGTCTTTCTGTAAAATAACTGACATTATACTGCTAATTCATATTGTAATTTACTGAGCTTTGAAGTAGATTTAGTAAACCTGATAATAATATTACAATTTTTTACAGGTTCCATGCCCCTATATCAGTGATCGAGCACAAAAGTATATATCTCTGATAATTCCTGCATATAATGAGGAGAATAGGCTTCCAGGAGCACTTGATGAAACCATGAAGTAAGTTTGAGCATATTAATTTACTCTATTGTAGCCAGATTTTTTTGTCTGTTGTGGATTGTGTCAGACAAAAGAAGAGATTTTGAGTACTATAGCTCTTTACGTTGTATTGCCTGAAAATGGAAAAGAAGAAAAGGAAGAAGAAAAAGAAAACCTGTGAATATTACAATATCTCTCTTCCATTGTTATTTTATAAATTTTTAAACATGCAAGAATGAATGGCCTCTAGCTCACACAATCACCAAATAGAAACCAGTTGACTAGGCACTTTATTTGTAGCATGGAGTTGAAAATGGACAGGCCCAATTCGTGCTTTGTCATAATACATGATGAAAATGGGGGTTGAGATATCTGGTCATAAATTGTCCCTACAGTTTTTAATCTAATTGGTGACTATTGAAGAAGAGAAATACAATTTAAAGGGCAAGTCATTTACTGACGTATAATGATGCTTATGTCATTACTTTGTAGTTATCTTCAACAACGTGTGGCAAAGGATGAGTCATTTACTTATGAGGTATAATTTTATTCTTCTGATTTCCTGGATCATCTCAGTTAATTTTTGTTGCTAATGATGAGTGAATCTCATTTGTGATTGCAAATACATTACTCAATTGTCCTCCTTGGATGCTTTATTGATATCGTCTCTCAAGCTTGTCATTTGGTGGTGACTAGGGGAAAAAAGAAGAAGTTCAATTTCTCCTTAAAAAGTGATCATGATAAAATCTTTTGCTTCATCAGGAAACCTAATTGGTTTTCTATATCCATTATGTGAATCATTCCTGGAATATGTTTCTGATGTTGGTGCTTGAGATACTGTTTTATCTTATATTTAAGTGTTGCCTATTTATTACTTGTGTTATCATTCAGTGTCCTACAACCTGTTTTATGAGACGCTGTTTCATCACACAAGATTTTAGTTGACACTTGAAAGCTTAGTTTGCTGATTGTTGATGCATGTCACCAGCTTTTCGCTTTTTCCCATGCCTATGGACTCTTCTCTCTGTTTTTCTGTATTTCTTTTAGCATAGAATGGAGAATCCTCATCCATCTTTCTGGCCCTGCAGTCCTGCTTTATATTTGTGAGCTACACCTCTTTGGATATGTTTTGTGGTTGATAACTACTGGGAAATCCTTAAAGATGTTTGCTCATATTTGTAACACATCTTGAAATCTATGAAGTAATTATTGGCCAGAAATATTTATCTAGGGTTACTGCAATTCTAGCATTCATCTGCTGTTGGTACTTGTGAAGTAAATTTGAGCACTTAATTTCAAATGATTGCCATTTTCCTTGTGTGTTCTCTACTCTCATTTACAATTGAGGATATGCTTTTCTTTACTATTTTCATAAGCTCTATATTTGTGAATGGATGAGTTGTTGAACAGGTGGTAATCGTTGATGATGGAAGTGCTGATGGGACAAAACAGGTAGCATTTGGCTTTGTGAAAAAATATACAGTAGATAATGTAAGGGTCATCCTTCTTGGGAAAAATCATGGCAAGGGAGAAGCTATTCGAAAAGTGAGTATAATCTAAACTGTTTAATCATTATGCATATTTGCAATGAAAATCCTTGTTTTCATTCTCATGAATCATGACATCCATTGAAGCGCTTGACCTTTGTGAAAACATTGTAAAACAGGGCATGCTTCATTCTCGTGGGGAACTACTTCTGATGCTGGATGCTGATGGGGCCACCAAGATTAATGACCTTGAGAAACTTGAAAGTCAGGTTTGGCTGTGTAGAATATAGATACAATATTGCATTTTTCAATAAAATTATAGTTTTGTGGATGTCTCATGTCAAAGTATATGAAGATTTAAACATAGTGATTTTGCGCTTTGTAATGCTTTGCCTGTCAGATTCATGCAGTTGCCATGAAGGATTTCAGTTTAGGAGATCCATCAGCACCAGATTTAAATTTCAGAATATCTGATATCCCAATTGCTGCATTTGGTTCTCGTGCTCATTTGGAGGAGAAGGCTTTGGCGACAGTTCAGTTTTACTAATGCTTCATTCATATGTGTTTCCTTCTTCGATATGTCAATATTGTGTACTTCTCATGGTTGACCTAATGGCCTTTGTGTGTCAGAGAAAGTGGCATCGCAATTTTTTGATGAGGGGCTTTCACCTCGTGGTTCTCTTAACTGCTGGTCCTGGAATTCGTGATACACAGGTAAATTTCTGGAAGGTTTACGTCACACGCTTGGTTTTTATTTATTTATCTTGGCACTCGTGCATGGGCCTGATTAGCTTGCATCTTTTGTTCAAATCCATACACAGATGATGTGAATAAGTTCTTGTTTTTTCTTGCTCGCTCTACTGATGTGTGTGTTTCATAAATTTCAGTGTGGCTTTAAGATGTTTACTAGAGCTGCAGCAAGGAAAATTTTCACAAACATCCGTCTCAAAAGGTAAATATAGACTGTTTCAACATATAGATATTCAGTAATTTTTTGTCCTCATTCAATTGAGGCCTAATAATCAAAAAGATTTTCACATTGCATTTTGTTTAAAAATTTGTCATAGCCTTTTATTTTAGCATAACCTATAATATTCCTTGCAATTTTAGCCAATTTATAAACCTAAAATGTATGTGTAAAACCTAGAAAACCTACCTTAATAAGAGAGAGACATGATTACTTGTCTTTTCTTTTTCCCCCTTAATCATGAATGACTATAATATTATTTTGGTAAAATTTTTTCCCTTGCAAATAAATAAATAACTTTTATCTATCAATGTTTGGAAGAAAATATCATAAGTATTTTTTGGAATGAAATTTATGCACTGTCATTTTAAATAAATTCTAAATGTACTCTTTTATGTAGATGGTGCTTTGACGTCGAGGCTGTTTTCCTATGTAAACGGTTTGGTATCCGTATGGTTGAAATGTCTGTGAACTGGTCTGAAATTCCAGGGTCTAAAGTGAATCCATTAAGCATTCCGAACATGCTTTGGGAGCTTTTGCTCATGTCCATGGGATACAGGACAGGAATGTGGAAAATTAGCAAATAGAAGTATTCATAATGGTATTTATTTATGAGAACTCCAACTCGAAAATTAGCAAATTTCTAATTTTTTTTAAGCTCAAAATGCAAGCCGTAGTTTAGCTCTTCAATTTGGGTTTTGACTTGAGATTTTAGCTTATTTCAAGAATTATATGGCTAATTAATTGTAGAGAACAATCATTCAAACTAGAGACCTTTTTAGCATGAACTTTTTGTTTCCTCCTTTTCGTTTCTATGTCCAGACTACAGTTATAATAGGAATATGAGAAATTCTTAGGTGGATTATACCTACCATGTCATTTATAGACTAAACCAATAACTCACCGATATGTATTTAATTGTTTTATTTTTATTAGTTGAAATAAATATAATATATATGTCATTTAATGATTGAATTATTCTATAAATGACATGGTGGACAAAATTTTTCTTAATAATAGATACCAATGTTTCTTTTGGCATGATGACAATGTTATCTATTTTGGCATGGAGGCTTTATTGTTGTCTAATGGCAGTTCGGCATTGATTTTTATTTTTTATTTTTAGGCGTTAATATATAAGGTACATTCTGTTTTTATTTCGTTTTGTCAATTAGTTCTTTAAAATGTTGATCTATTTTAACTTTTTATTTCAAAAATATCTACAATTTTTTTTTTTCAAAATCTTTTTCTAAAATTATCTTGTCTCGTCCTTTCAATTTTCAGAAAATGAAAATTCTACTGGTTTCTTCTGCTTCTCCTTTGTTTGAACAAATAGTCGGCCGAGTTCACCCTCATGATTTGCTTCCATTATCCGTCAAGTTCAAACTGACAGCCCCCTCATTGCCGGAAAACTCACACTCCATGAAAATCTCAAGCTCCGATGTCGGAAAAGCCTGTTCCAACTCTGGAAACTTATGTCATCTAGATCCTAAGGATAAGGTCTACCGTTTTCCACTGCCAAAAAATGCCAAGAACTACGAGAAATTATCTCACCGAAAGGTCTGACAGTGTATGCTGTTGATGTTTTATGCCAATATATACTGAAAATATACCAAAGGTGTACATTTTGGTATGCTTTGGGGGTGATTTTTGAGTGTTAACTTTTTTGTAATATTTTTAAAGTGCTTTTGGTAATTTTGAAAGAAGTTTTAAGTCTATGTACTATCTCTGTTGATTCCTCAGCCTCCTTATCAATCGGGTGAATTTCACCGACGGTATTTCAACTATATAAATTGTAATAATTTAGTATTTCAAAAATTATTTGTAATATAAAATTACTTCAACTTTTGTTTTAAAAATAAAATAAAATTTGAAAAACTAAATTGTTACAATTTGCATAATTTGGGTACCGTTGGTGAAATTCACCTTTATCGCTCATTCTCCTTGTTGGGATCGCTAGTGTCTTATATCAAGGTATTATGAATCAATATATATTAAGGTATGTCGAATGCGTACTTTTTAGTAGGGATATATATCGGTTCGGTTTAAAACTAAACTGAACCTATACATATTTAGGAAAACTGAACCTAATTGAGCTGAAATATTTCAGTTCGGTTTAATCGGTTTTGTAAATTAATTTATTAATTAAATCAATTATAAAAAAATTAAAATAAAACATAATAACTTTATCTATTAATATAAATTAAAATCAATTATCATAAATTTATAAATTACCATTAACTAAAATCAAAATTTTATAAATCAATATAAATTAAAATCAATTGTCATAATTTTATTAATTACTATAAAATTAAAATTAGTTAACACAAATTAGAATAAATTATTATAGTTCATGATGTTATCAACTATCATGTAACAAAACTGGTTATTATAAACTATAATTTCTTTTATTTTATATAAAAATTAGAACTAATGTCTATAAAATTTATAAAAAATATATATATATATATAAAAGTTCGGCTGATTCTGTTTAATCAGCAGCATTTTCAACCGAAATAAACTAAATAAACTAAAGTTTTTAAAAAGAACTGAACCGAATAAACCGAAAACTGAATAAAGTTTACCAAATAAACCGAAGTCAATATGGTTCGATTATTCGGTTTTGCTCATCCTTACTTTTTGGTATACTTTGGGATGACATTTGAGCATATGTATTTTTATAATATTTTTTTAACTGCTGATAGTTTTGGAAAAAAGTTTTAAGTCTATATATTTTTATAATATTTTAAGAACCTTTTAGCATTTTAAAAATTTTCCTTAAAATGTTTTTAGTCCAGTATGGCCCCAAATTTCAATTTTTGGTTCACATTTGTCCTTGTATTTTATAAATATATAATATTCCGCTCCTTAATGCTGATACTAACAATAATGTTCAGTATAACAATAATATTGACATGACTAGGTGACGTGCCAATATTGGGGGATGAAATATTACACTTTCTGAAATGCTATAAACCTAAAATTTAATTGAGGAGTAATCAAAAAACATTTTAAGGAATAAAATGGAAAATACAGGAGGTTGGATATGACTTAATTCTTATTTTTATTTATTTATTTGGACTAACATCTCTTTCCGTACTATTCATTAGAGTTTGAGGCTGTTTAATAATTGTTTTAATTTGGTTAACTTGTTGATGCTTTCCTGCTTGTGGCAAGTTAATCTTTTCAAAAACCCTAAATGTGTTTTGACTGAACCCACACCATCTCAGGTCAGGTATATTGGAAATAAAGATTATTATTGTCATTATATCATCATTAGACTTAACTGTGAAGATTATTATATGTTTTCTTAAATATCATGTTAGATATTCGAAGAATTCCCAGCTGAAATGAATAGAAATATTTAAATTGCAATATGAATTAATAAAGTTTAATGATCATATCTTGATAAAGATTAATTTAAATTGCTTGATATGTGAGAAATAATTTGATTGACCAATGTGTCCTGATGCTCATATGTTCAGAGGCGGTAGTGCTTTTGCAACTGCCTTTGTCTATAATCCAACACCAACGAAGAAAATCCGAACTAAGGTTTAAAGGCAAAAGCTTAAAGTTGGTCTATTTGTTTCGTTTTTATGTCAAATGGTAGGATTGAACCCACCGTGCCTGTTTCTTCATTAAGGTCACAGATTACCAACTCAGTCAAGTGGATTGATGTCAAATTGTGGATTGTTAATTACCTAATTCCATCCAGCAAATCAACTAATTAATATTTAAAGAAACATATCATCACATTTTGGATGGATTCTTCGATGACATGACCCTTTAAAGAACAGATGCTTAATCACCAAAATTTCCATGTTATTTCCACTTTATTTATATTTACTGCTCAAAATCCCAACTCAAAGTTGAATATTCACAACCCTTTTCCCTTCTCCTCCTTTTAAAAAAAAATATATTTTTTTTGTGTGCAAGCACATGTGTTTTCGTCTGTTATAAGACAATTCTATTTGGAGTTTAATTATATTTAAGACTTTTCACTTTTCTCCAAAAATATGTTTAATTAGCGATATTGGAATCTTAGAGCTCTTCCAAACGTATTTAGTCTGTATTGATAAGTGAGATACAATTCTTGAGTTCCTTTTAAATATTATTATATATACTTTTCCCCTACTCATTACATAAGCAAATCCAAAATTTTTATAGAGTAGTTGGTGTTTGCTGTTATAGTGGAGCAGTTGTCCTCATTACGTAGATAGATAAGAATTGCAAGGGAAAAAAAAAAATCTTTCATCAATTCTCTCAGCAAACAAACAAGATGTCAATGCTTTTACACAGAAGCAGCAAGATGGGTAACCCTTTCTTCAATGAATTCAAGAGGCAAGCCTCTTTCTTCCTCAAGGAGAAAATCAAGACTGCACGCTTGGTGCTAACCGATGTTACACCAGCAGAACTGTAAGTATAACAATTTGTATATACATATATGTTTATTATTTATTTCCATATGTGCAATTTCTTACCTTTTATTATTGGTCTTCAAAGATTGACAGAAGAAGCTACAAATGGAGATCTCTGGCCACCAGACACACGTACCATGGCTGTAATATCCAGGGCTGCTTTTGAAGTTGATGATTATTGGAGAATTGTAGACATTCTACACAAAAGGTTTTGATTATTTAGCTTCTCTTAGCTTCCCCATAATACCACCCTAGCCACAAAAATGATCTACAGCAGTAACATAAATTTATTGCAATATATACTCTCTCCGTTGCATTCTAATTGTCATTTAAAAAAATAGAATTTGTTTAACTCCAATTGACTTTTTATATTACCAATAAAAGTAAATTTTTTGCCCAACTTTACCCATATATTGGTCTTAGGGAATTGAGTTTTATTACAGTAATTATAATTCATTACTATTTTTAGTTTTTCTAAAAAAGAGTAATATTGTCATTTTAAATTTATAATTATGTCTATTAAATAACATTCTTAATCTTCATGAAAAAAACCTTAAACGACAGTTGAAATGGAATGAAGAGAGTATTTGAATTGTTATCATTGATACAGCAGCAGATTGGCTTCCACGGCCAAAAGTTATTTATGACAGTTTCAGTATCTCATTACGTGCAGTGGTTAGAATTTAAAACTATGATAAACAATGTAAAATTTATTTTATTCAAAGCTTGTTTCTATTTCAGGTTCACCAAATTTGATGGAAAAACATGGCGAGTTTCTTACAAGTCTCTTCTTCTATTAGAACACCTACTAACACATGGTCCTCTAAGAGTCTCTGATGAGTTTCAGACTGATAGAGAGGTGATTAAGGAGATGGGAACCTTTCAACTTGTCGATGAGAAAGGGTTGGTCTATTCTAGAAGAATTCATTAATTTTTCTTGTTCATGAGACCAGATTTTACTGTTACATTATTTAATATATATTGGTTTTAATTCATATATATACAGATTCAACTGGGGCATGAGTGTTAAAAACCTATCCGCAAGAATACTAAAGTTACTTGAAAGTGAGGTGTTTCTTAAAGAAGACAGAGCAAGAGCTCGAAAGTTAACTCAAGGGATTCAAGGGTTTGGTAGCTTCTCCCATCGATCACCTTCACATGATGGAAGCTTCACAGAATCCAACTTAAGGATGTGTTTAAGGTGTAATTCTAACTATGATTATCAACACAATCAAGATTATGAGTTCTTGGCTTCGGACGGTGACTTTTCTTCGTCAGAAAAAGTAATGCAGAAAGCAGAAAGACTGTATGAAGTTATCAGCTCAGAACCTGAAGATGGTGGGAAAGTTAGGGAGGAGGATTATACAGTTGAAGATCATCCCTTCTGCTACAGTGAAAATCAAACGACAACATCCTTTCTTTCTACTTTAAATTGAAATTTTTTTTTTTTTGTTTTTGAACCAACTTTAAATTGAAATGTTAATGCCATAGTTCTTTTATTCAATTTTTCCTTTTTCTTTAATTTGTGTGTGATACTGTCAATTTATAGGATAATTTCTTAATATATTATATTTACATGAAAATGAAACTATATTTAATGGGATATCTCACTTGAGGGTTTTTTTTTTTGGTTACATAAAAAATAATCAATGCATATGTTTTTTCTTTGTTTCACTTTTTTGTTAAATAAAATAAGTTTAGGCATATGACTAGCATTTAGTAAATTTTCAATGCCATTGGATATGGAACTTAATTATACATGCTATATATGTTAACGACGATTTAGAGAGTCGGACCTGATAATTGTATAGTCTAGAGTTGATAATTGTGGATGCACAATTGAATCAAAATTAATGACTAAAATTATAAGTATCACAATTTTTATCTAGCTGGACGCTCTCTTTCCTGAAGAGACAGACTTATTTTTAATTTTAGCTCCCTATTGCTTCAAAATGGCTTAAATTTATCTATAGTCAGTTATATCATACCAGGTAAATTATAAAAAAATTTATGAATTTTGCAGTTAATCAAAGTTATACTCAATTCTTTAAATATCTAAGTTTAATTATATGCATTTTGAGTTTTGTAACAAATTTTACCTTAAATAGATTGGATTTCACTTTGAACCTACACAGTAATGATCTGGAAAAATATAAAAAATATTAAAAAATGACGTGATATACATACTGGATTTAATGTGAAAAAAATTGTCACGTGGTCATATGTACTAAAAGGATGCCGTTTTATACAATTCAAAATCCAATTTGAAATTCTTTATTTGAAGATTTTGTAAACTTATTCTCATTATTAGATAGTTACAATTTAATATTACTATAGAAACACACCCAAAATCGACTGTTTCAAGTATAAAAAATTTCAAATTTCAAATTGAATTTTAGATTATGCAAAATGGTGTCGGTTTTATGCATGTAATAATTTTTTTTCACATCAAATCCATTATGTATGCCACGTTGTTTTTTTAATATTTTTTATGTTTTTCAAGTTATCGTCATATAGGTTTGAAGTGTGATCAAATATATCCAAAATAATATTTGTTATCAAATCTAAAGTATATATAATTAAATTCAAATTTTTTAAGAATTAGATATAACTGTGATAAAGTGCAAAATTCCGATTTTTTTTTTTTGTAATTTACTCAATTATACCACATGAATTACAAGTCTATATTTTATCTTTTAAACTTTCGAGGTGAGATTAGTTTTAACAAATTGTTCTAAAAAAATAAAAGTGCTGGAGCTAGCTGTGATATGTGACTAATTGTTTCAACTAGCTAGATAGCAAATCTGCCGAAGAGGACAAACTCGAAACTGATTTGAGTTAGATAACTGGAAGTTTTATTTGATTGGATATCTTTAGCGTTACATAAGACAAGAAATTCAAAGTGAGAGATTCATATCCATAATTAGTTGCAGATGGGCTAGCTCATGTTACCAAAGCCAATTCTTCTAACAAAAGCTCGACGGTAGGAAAAATCATGTTGATATGATTGGAACTTTTAGACCCTGAAAAACATAATTGAAAGCTTAATTAGTAAGTTAAGACTGGGCAGTGAAAAATACCTCAAGTATAATATTGACTTTTATGAATTGAAATAGAGAAATCATAGCATGAACATACCGTTTGTAAGAGATGTTTATGACACCAGCATCAGGGTCAGCAATGGTGGAAAATGCTTCTTGAGACAAATCAATGGTACCTCTACAACCAGAAGGACAGTAATCCACAATCTTTACTTTCACTGTCCCACTCCCCCTACATGGATTTGGTGAGCCTTTATTCTTTCCTCTTTTGCAAGTCACTCTATAATGTTTCCCACAAGCTGCCCCATCATTCCAAAATGCATCACTTGCTGCTGCTATCATCACCCCCTCCTTCTTGTTTCCATAGCAAGCAGAAGCTACACATAAAACATTTTAACATCTAGAATGAATTATTATTAAGTGACTGATATGTACAAGAAAAAAAATAATTTATTAATATGCTTTACATTAACAACAATGCTAAGGACACCCACTTTTTTGAATAACCGTCAATACTCACTATCTGATTAGTTGGTGATAAGAGAAAAAAAACTACAAATAAGATGAGAAAAAAAAATATACTCTTAAAAATTTCTCTTTCCTTACTGACCAATTAGAAGATAAGTATAGAACTGTTACTTAAAAAGATAAGTGTACTATCATTTTTCTTATATTAATTAGAAAAGAGAAGTTTTGAGATATGTACGGGTGTAGGGAGCAGTATAATAAGTAGCTGTGCCAGTGCCATGAGATTTGGTATGGGCATATGCCATAAAAGAAAAGCTCATTAAGCTTAGGCATACAGTAGTAAGAGCCATAACTATGGAGAAGTGAATTTTCAATGCCATTAATAAAGTAATTAGTGGAAGTGGCAAAGGATAAAATAATAAAATATTTGTTTCTATGCTTTTTCAGTGATCAAATGGGTGGAGAGAAATGCTATATATAGAAGCTCTCCATACATATTATTGAACATTGATAATAGTAAAGTATTAATATTAATTTAATTAATTAATTATTATTACGTATCTCGTTGGGATCTATACTTGATTTTTACAATGTGAAATAAGCCAAAAAGATAGCCATTTTTGGAATGTAGCCATAGGCTTTGTATCATAAAGTACAAAGCTACAAGCCAAAAATCTACAATGTCACACCATTATTATACAATAAAACATTTTTTTAACAAAAAAATTAAAACCCTATTTTCATAGGCACTATTATATATATATATATATATATATATATATATATATATAGAAGCCCCTTACGATGATATTATATATAATTAGTCGCCAAATCTTGCTTCATGACTCATGAGGTTTACAACGAAGCTAGCCGCCTATGATACCCATTTTTGGCAGGATTAGTTTCATTCAAAATTGTCTATAAAACTTTACCAAAAAAAAAAAAGTCTGAAAAATTAGAATCCTATCTTTTCATTAAAGGGGAAATTTTTTTTTTTTTTCAGTTTTCATTAAAAAAACTCCAAAACTTTTTGGAATTCAATATCTAAAATGATTTTTTTTTCACTTTATTAAGCTAATTTTTTATTTTTATTTACAATTAAAAATATATTTTATAATTACTTTTGAATATACAAATACATATAATATAATCATTTTATACATTAGGTTGAAGAAGCACAATAAATTAGGTTAATTATAAATGATGATAATAATTAGGTAAAATAATTAAGCAACAGGATTTCATCGTCAATCCCAATAAATATAAATGAAAAAAGAAATTGCGCACTGCAGAATAGGAAAACGCATCTTAAAATTCAAATACTTTTTCAGATTAATAGTAAAAGAAAGAATTGGACCAATTTGACAATTAACTCCTCGCCCTCTCAAAGACATCACTCCAACACCATAATAAACATGGAAGGACAAAAAAGAAAATATAGATTCAAAATGGGTTAACTTGCTAACCACTTCATTCCAAGAAATTAAAACCGATTCTTGAAACGTTTAGAAACATTTCCGATGCACTATTGATGGCCCTGATTCGTCGTATTCTGCCTTTGCAATCCACATCTGCAAGCAAAATAAAACAAGAATCCCACATTAAGAAATCAACCTTGGAAGTAAATCCGGCAAGAAATATGTGTATATGCATGAATGAGTTCAAACAAACCTGCTGGAAGGTGCTGAGGGAGGCCAAAATTGAGCCACCAATCCAGACACTGTACTTCCTCCCTGGTGGTGCAACCACCTTGATTTTCATGCTGCTTGGGGCTAACGCTGAGATTTCCTTGCTCATTCTGTCAGCAATGCCGGGGAACATCGTTGTGCCTCCACTGAGAACAATATTACCATACAAATCTTTCCTGATATCCACATCACACTTCATGATGGAGTTGTATGTAGTCTCATGGATGCCTGCAGCTTCCATTCCAATCATGGATGGCTGGAAGAGGACCTCTGGGCAACGGAATCGCTCGGCACCAATGGTGATGACCTGACCATCGGGCAATTCAAAGCTCTTCTCAACTGACGAACTGGTTTTGGCAGTCTCTAGCTCTTGCTCATAATCGAGAGCAATATAAGCCAGCTTCTCCTTCATGTCCCTCACAATTTCCCGTTCGGCTGTTGTGGTGAAGGAATATCCACGCTCGGTAAGGATCTTCATCAAGTGATCAGTTAGGTCACGGCCAGCCAGGTCAAGACGAAGGATGGCATGAGGGAGGGCATATCCCTCGTATATGGGGACTGTGTGACTGACACCATCACCAGAATCCAGCACAATACCTGCACACCAAACACCATGACTCACACTAAATGAGCTTAACATGAACATACAAGGAATGTTCATAAAATTAATCAAGTCACTCATCTGAAATTAACTAATCTCTAACAGAAATTAAAGAATGAGACAATGTTTGCACAGTGAACATCAGTATCTTTCAAAACGAAAACATCACTGAAGCAAGCAAATATTTGACTACTTACCAGTTGTGCGACCACTGGCATACAAGGATAGAACGGCCTGAATAGCAACATACATAGCAGGAGTATTGAAGGTTTCAAACATGATTTGGGTCATCTTCTCACGATTAGCCTTAGGGTTCAGAGGAGCCTCAGTTAGAAGTATAGGATGCTCCTCAGGGGCAACGCGAAGCTCATTGTAGAAGGTGTGATGCCAGATCTTTTCCATGTCATCCCAGTTGTTGACAATACCATGCTCAATGGGGTATTTCAAAGTCAAAATACCACGCTTGGACTGAGCCTCATCACCAACATAAGCATCTTTCTGCCCCATGCCAACCATCACACCAGTGTGACGAGGACGACCAACTATGCTGGGAAACACAGCACGCGGAGCATCATCTCCAGCAAATCCAGCCTAAAAAATATAACTTCCGTGATTAAAACATGAAAGTGAAAAAGTTCCTCAACCAGCCACGCTTTCTACATGCTATCATGTGTAATGCAAGCATATTGAGAATTAATTCCTGGTTAGATTTAGTTCCTAAAAGGAGGAGGTTTGTTGCACATAACCCCCTCCTCAGCTTCTCCAAAATAAAGTAAATGCTTTTTGAAAGTTCTGTCAAACTAAACCATAATAGAACAGATAATTCAATTAAATACCTTGACCATTCCTGTTCCATTGTCACATACGAGTGGTTGAATGTCCTCAGCATCAGCCATCTTCTACTGCCTGCAATGTGGATAAATTTTCATGAACCACACAACAAAGATCAGTAAATTATTTTCGCCACTTATAATGTCCACTTTTGGCACACTAACAAAGATAAATTAAGGTAAAAGTTTAATCAGAAGCAGGGGGAGGCATTTTATAAAAATCATGCCGTGATCAGGTTGTTGAATAACCAATAGATACCAGAAAATTTATATTTGGTTTTGTGGTTTGTGGAAGCAACTACTATTTCCTATGTATTAAAGAAGTGTAAGACATAAAGACAAACTATGTAAAGTTTGAGACGACAAGTTAAATACGCAGAAGAATATAACATTTGCCACCCTCAAAAAGATAATAAGATTCGAAATCCCAACACCAAAACCATAGATTCGGCATTAAACAAATAATTGATGAAAAATTTGCTGCATGCATTTTCTCGTTAACAAATTTCGTCAAACTGTAAGCATCATTGCGAAATTGGTTAAACAGATACAAACCAATACTTCACAAGTTCGGAAATTCGAGTTTTTTTTTTTTTTGTAAAAAAAAGTAGGATTGAGAAGATGACACTGCTACCACTGAAATACAGAAACAAATAATAATAATAATAATAATAATAATAATAATAATAATAATAATAATAATAATAATAATAATAATACATCGAAATGCAACGAAAACTTGATTGATCATGCAATGCACTCAATTTTTTCATTATGAAAATCTCGTACCATCTCCTCGTTCTCCTTAAACAAGAGCAAGAAAGATCCGATGGACTAATGCCGTAATGCAATAAATGAGAAAACAGAAATATTATATACATGCTGATCAGTTTAATAACAAATGAACAAACAACACCAACAAAGAAGAAAACCAAGAAATATCATCAAACCTGTAATTGCATTCAAAATCAGAGAGAGAAAACAAACAAGAAGACTAAAGGCCTGGCAAATCAAATCAATAACAGATGCAAAAGGACATAAAGAGAGAATAATTAAAGGAAAATGAGAGATCAAGAGAGGAAACAGACCTCAAGGAATAAGGATGGAGAGGAGATGTGAGAAAATGAGAGCAGCGAAATGAGAGGAGAGGGATTTTGAAAGCGAAATTGGAAAGGGTCATTATATGGAAGCGCGAGATGCGATGTGGACCGTTGGATTTTCTATTTTTATTTTATTTTGTGCGGGTACAACTCCTTGAGAGGAACGCGTCATGGGCTTTCGAAATCCACAGCTCCTCCCGCTTTTCCCGTCATTTTCTTTTCTATTTTTCTTTACCTTCTCTCCCCATTTTACCCTTCCTCTTTAAGCATAAACATGAACGTTTTTTTTATCAAGGAAATTCAATTTTAATAGCTTAGTAATGTTGAAATAATAATCACCATTACTTTAAAGTGTTTTTCTTAAACAGTTTATTAAGAGTTATTTACTTATATTGAAATCGTATATGTTTGAAAAAATTTTCTCATCATAGCAATTATAGTAAATAATAATTCTAGAAACTTCTAAAGAAAGTGATGAAGTTAACAAGCCATCAAATTTCACCTATTAATGTCATTTGTATAGCCTAATGGCACTTTTCTTTTCTTTTCTTTTTTGAACTGTATAGCTCAATGCTCCAATCCTTAATCATGATGGACATGCACATGTGTGTTATCTTTTTTTCTCTCTAGCATGCATAATTAAAAATGAAAATACCGGCGTAAAATATCTCGCACATTCTATCATTTTACTTTTTTTTTCCATCTCGTCACTCTTACTTCTTTTTTAGTTCATTCTACTTTATATCTAATTCATAAAATTGAATATATGACATTTTAATGCTCACATAATAACATTGATAAAATCAAATGTTTTCCCTTACTATATTAGTATCAGAAAACTCTATGTATATTTTTATAAACTTTACATGAAACAAGATGGATCAAAAATTAATTATAAGTGGCAAGATGAAAAAGAAAAATAAAGATAAAATAGCCAAACTTACCAAGTATAAGGGGCGGAATATGCCTTATACCAAATAAAAGATATAAAACATTACTAACCCTTATAAAAGTCTATTTTCATCAATTTGCCCCAACTCCTGGGGATTGTTCATTTTTGCCGATTTTAATCTATATTGTCACTTAATAATTCAAAAAGAAATAACTTCTCACTACATTGTGCTGAAATAACAAGAAAAGTGATATCAAATTATGTGTATAACCCGTAAGGTGAAAAAGTTACAATATGGACAACATATTACTTCTTTTTGAATTATTAGATAAAAATGTAGACAAAAACATAATAAAAAATGCAAATGGACCAGAAATAAATTTAGGGAGCACAATAATAAAAATGCAAACTGATCGGATATGTAGATACAAGGATCAAGTCTACTACAAAAACTGGATATATATTAAGACAATAAATTAATAAAAAAAATAAGTTCACTCTTTTACCAGTTTCATGTATCCTCTTTTTTTTTTTCTTTTTTTCTTTTAGGAATGTCATCCCTAAGTAGCTGGAGCACATTTTTCCAGCATACAGTAGCTGTTGAGCACTTAAACTAATTAGCAAAACCCTTCTAAGTTGGTCAATAGCTGTTGGCTGTTGCGGCCCACAACTGTGATTTTCCAATTCTAAGTGAAAAGGTACCTTAATGACATCACGAGTGCAATAATGATGACTGGTTACAAAGCAGAAAATTTATGTTCCCTCACGTGCACTTATCAATAATCGTATCCATTTGCCCTGTAAGCTTGGAAATAATTATTTCCTTATGCAGGCAAAAAGAGAGCGTCAGATCAGAGATCATCTACGATATCTTCTCTCCTTAATCATCAAGAATGATCATGGATTTCTTAACAGAATGTAGAAGATTAGGACTTTCAGGTTATGGAAAATATAATTCATGCTTTCCGTCAAAATTGCAGACAACGTAACAAGTTTATTGTTCACACCTTGGTTGCTGATTACTTTTCTTCAGCAATGGTAGGCATAATAAATACAATTTTCAGCCAAAGCAATACTCAAATTTGGGAATTGAGCTGAAGATCACATTAGCTATTGCTCTATGCTAGATCCAGCATAAATTGGAAAGCGATGAGTGAACCATGAAAAGCCAAGCGCAATGAGGAGCAACTATTCCAAATTAGTTAAAAGATTTCAGAAACTCACCAAATAACTTAACAAACAGGATAATGTTTAAAAAGTAGATAATGTTTGACAGGATTATCCTTTAGTACTGAACATTCAAGCACTCTGATGAAAGTTTAACCTCCACTTTATACTTGAGAAGAATGAATCCAATCAAGGATTCATGAAGTTCCTAAAAACCAAACAGCCAGTATGTGGCGATAGCTCCTTTTTACAAGAAGGGAGGCAGTATAACCCATCGGCGTGGATATTTTGGTCTTCCATCCTTGCCATCAAAAAGCTGAAGAAGAAATACTAGAAGTTAGGGAACAAACATAAACAAAAGAGGAAAAGATAAGGGGGAAGAAAAAGGAAACTGAAATGAATTCCCTAATTCATTACTTTCAGACCATCTTTTTCAACTCCTTGTCGACAATGATAATTTTACATTGACACATTCAGAAAATCAATGAAATGAGAAAATAAGTGAACATGATTCACGATTTCAACCATTTCATGTACAAAAATCAATAATATAAATCAGTTGAAGAAATACAGAAATTTACCTTCTTCAGTCGATGATGCTTTGCAAGGGCCCAATTGCTCATGATCCAAGTTGCTACCACAACAAACAGCCAGCCTGCAACAGTCTGTGTTGCAATATTGAAACCCACCCACTGATAAATCTCTGTAGTATAGTTTGCACATGTCACACTATTAAAGAGAAACCCACGTGGGATTTGATAACCTCCACTTCCATTTGGACTGCGAAGATTTCTTAGCAAGATGTGGCAATAGAAGTTTGAAAGTTGACAAATAATACTGATGCCAAATCCAATCTTAATTTGAAGATCGCTAACAGGAGTGTAAAGTGGGTGGTTGACAGCATAGGCAATGTAGGCACCAAAGCTCCAATAATAAGCACAATTGCGGAACACATTGGAAAGTGGTGAGGTTGCATGGCTAAATCGATGCACAAAAAAGGTTTCCATGATACGCTTGAAGTAGTGGAAGCACCAGCAGTATAAAGCATAAGTCTGAACAGGGTGGATGACACGTTCCCCCTTGTAGCCAAAGTACTTATACACAGGGAAGAAGTAAAAGACAGGATAGATGACCAAAGGACCTAAGTACTCCCAGAAAAAAAGCGTGCGATAGGAAACTTGTGGACCCAGGTCCTTGAAAAGTACAGTTAGTTTATCTGTATTCCCATCAGTATAATCCTTAAGACTTTTCTTGGAGTTCAGGACTATAGGCTTCTCCTTCGAACTCGGTGGAAGAGGGAGAGTTAGCCGCTGTCTTGAAGGGTAGAACTTTTTGGCTGTTGACGTGAGTAAATCAGGTATTAAAATAGCTATCAGAATAAAATCACTATGATGCTCTACATACATACGTAGACAATACTTGATTGCACATCCTTTATTTGATTGGAGAGTGGAGATTCAAATTAAAAAATGGAAGAACATTGAGGCTTTTCATCAAAGAAACAGTACACCTATGAACCAAAAAAGAAAAAAGTACACCTAGAATGAGAAGCAAAACTTTCTAAGTCCATTAACAAGATTGAAAAGATGATCCGATGCTTTTCAGATCTCTTGCTATTTATAGAAATAACAAACCTCTGCTCTCACTCACCAACCAAACACGTCACCAAAAATAAATAATTAAACTTCAACTATGATTATTTATGTTTTTACTTTAGCATGCATGATGCATCAAAAATGAGTTCTTTCACAAGTTTATATAAATTGAATCTCTATTTCAACATGATATGGCAATTCAATTAATCCATTTGGGAATTAAACCTGCCATGAGAAAATGCAAAAAGTAAACTCAACACAAAACTAAAATGCCAGATAACCATACAAATGATATGAAAAAATGCCTAGAATAAGTAAACAATTATAAACCTGTGTTCAAGCATTCTTTCCTTATAATTATAATGAAAACACATAAAACTCTGCATGCTATCGATATGCATATATTGCAGCAAGCTGAAATGTAATCTGCGAAGATTGTTCTTTTAGCCAGTAATCACATATTTACAAGTGAACATTAAAAATTATATGTGCACTACAAAAGCAAGCTTACAAAGCCTTAATACCAGCACATATCAGAAACAGGGTATTGCAAATTCTAATAAGAAGGGAGGGACTGCAATAAGAAAACAATAAAAAAGTTGCACAGAACTGAAAAGTTGTCCAGAAATATAAAACAAAAAGAAATTCTAGCACATCCTATACTTGTCCATGATTTTCATCCCATAAATTTAACAAATTCCATTACAACAGAAAATTTATGTTTTTCCCATTCCACATTAAATACATAACCATAAAATAAAGGTAGAAATTAAACTTATCATCAAAATTCCAATCTTTGAAATAATGCTTAAAATCATAGGGAAGTACATGGAATACTTACTTCGCTTATGAATTGCCTCCTGCAGATCAGACACAGTAGCCTACAAAATAACAGAAACAATTAAGAAACCTTCGTCTTCTATCTCTTACTCTCCCATTATGGAGCCAAAGAACAAATTATAAAGCTTTGTTTTCCATTTCTCTGTTATCTTAGTAACTAAACATATTGACACATGAATTATAACCAGAGACAGAGAAAGAGTACCGAATCATTGAGCTCAATGCCTCCTTTGACGACCTCTCTTCCACTGCGAGAAACCACAGTTACCAGCATCTTGGAGATCAAATTAGAGAGACCCAATTCACCAAATGGTAAAGAGAACAAACCCTTCAAACTAGTAAGGCTTCTGCTCAAGAATGAGACAGAACAGAAGCAGGGATCGGGAATCTGAATCAGATCTCAAAGCAGAATTTAAACAAGTATTTCAACTCTAGCTACGCATAAGCAGAGTTGGATTTGAGCCTATTTAGGCGGAGATTTTAAGGGCGCGTAGTTCGGGGTTGAAGAGCGACCCATATGCATTGATGAACCATCCACAACCTTCCAAATTGCCATTAATATCTTATCGGAGCTACCCCACCAATAATGGTGTCAGTACAGCGCAAAAATTGGCTTCCCCTTAGCTTAACACGTCGGCATGTTAACGATCTCACGGTGACACATTATGGGTGCAAAATTCATTTTCCATAAAATATCTTCTTAAACGGACAATTACAGTAGTTTTTTTTTTCTTTTGCTTCAGTTGGTTCAATTTTCAGTTTATCAGGTTTAATTTTTTATTTAAAATTTGATTTGTTTTAAATGTTCAAAAATTGATTAGAACAAACCAATTGAAATTTAATGATTTAATTATAATTTTTAAATATATAATTATAATTTATAATATTTTATTTTAATTTATTTTATTTTAATTTATATTAATTAATTTTAACTGGGAGTAATTGATAAAATTATAATAGTTAATTTTACTTATACTAATTTATAAAATTGTAATAATTGATTTTAATTTATAATGATTCATAAAATTATAGTAATAAAATTTAATTTATAATAATTATAGTAATTGATGAAAAAATAATTATATTAATTTATTATAATTTTATATTATTTTATTTTAGTTTTTAGGAATTTATAGTGATAACTTATATAATATGATTGATAGAGTTATATTAAATTTATAAAATTACAATTATGGTTTTAATCAATTATAATTGATAAAATATAATCATAATTATAGTTTATCTAAATTTAATAAATTAATTAATAAAACCAATTAAATGAAACTATAAAAAACTGAAATATTTTGGTTCAATTCTAAAAATTATTTAGTTTGGTTTGTTTTTTATTAATTAGTATCAGTTTGGTTCGATTTTATAAGTTCGATTCAGTTCAAAATTGAACCGATTAAATGTTGACCCCCAATTATTATTATTGTTAATTAAGAAAATTAGTTAGACTTATTATACTAATACTTTTTAAAATTAAAAAGTTATACAGTTTGCTTATCTGTTTTATTATATTTTATATATTAATATATTATTTTATTAAATTTTCTATTATAAAGACGTTAGATAGTAATAAAATGACAAAAAAATAATTAGATATCCGTGTAAGTTTCACTAATTGTATTAATATTCTTGCAAATATAATTTATTATTAGTATTCTATTGAAGTTTTATCTATTATACTAATATTTTTAAATAAAAAAATATTTTTTCTATCTAACGGTAAATGTTTTAAAATTTTAAAAAAATTTCATAATTTAACAAAAATAAAACATAAACGGCTAATTATATAAATTTTGAACTTCAAAGTCAATAAGTATTTTAATATTAATTATATTCTAATCCACATTGAATCTAAACATAAACTCAATAGAAAAACCAAATAATAGTTTATGGATTCAATAGACATTAAAACAGTATTATTATTTATTTATTTTCTTAAATTTATATTCAATATATGTTAGAGACAATCAAATGAATACAAATTTGAAGTCTTATAAATAGAAAAATAGAAGGTGAGGAGTTTGATTAAAATAAATAAAATAAGAGATGCTCAAATTAGAACAGTCAAAAATTTAAGGGACTCAATATTAGATTTTACCTTAATTTTGTATTGACAAAGGAAAGAGATTAATTAAATTTATCTAATAAGAGAGAAATTTTAAACTCTAATATATTTTATCTGCATCTTTTTTTTTTTTTATCAATTCTTATTTTATATCTAAATTTTTATTTTATTTTTCATAAATTGTTATCTTGTTACAATATTTGGTTTTATTGTCTTTTTACAATATTTTGCTTACATCGTCTTGTTGTAGTATTTTTATGTGTGGTCGATTCAGATAAATAAAATATATTCGATCCAGTAAAAATAACAAATTAAATTATGATAATCAATATATTGAAAACTGGAATTATAAACAATCTAATCACTATAGTTATATTAAATTTGTAAAATTTGAATCAATTTATTATATTACTAATCTAAATACAATAAATATTTTTATTATTTTATTATTTATAATTTTTAACAGATTTTTATCGATATATTACTATTTTGAATTATTGAAATTATTTTCCTTCTAAAAAAACCCTAATAGATTTTTACTAAAGGATAAACAAGTTATTTTAGACCATTTATAGGTTCGTTGACAATTTTGACTATAAAAATTTGCATTAAAATTAACAAACGTCTTTTATTTCAAGATTAGCTTCCAGTGAATTCCCGCAACGGCCCATTCCTATGTGGCAACCGAAATATTTTTTGGACAAGAAAACAAATTTGAGTCAACATTTTTTTTTTCCAGATCATCAAAATGTTGGGTTTGCACTAAAATAAAATTGTTAAATCATCTAAGAATAGGTATGTTTTGGTAATTAATTTATAAAAAAAAAATTAAATCATAACCCTAAAATCCATTTTTTTCTCCCTTTTGCACATACATAATCATGAATTGCATCAAAATTCCAAGCTCACTGCATTTAACATCCATTTTCTCTCCCCTGTCGACTGAAGATTTTATTTTTGTAGATCTTAAGATACGAGCTAATGCAGATAACTATGATGTTTGTTTTGTTTTTAAAGGGTAAGAGGCGATTTGATTGAAGAAGAATGGGAAGCAGGGCTTTGTTACTGCTCGAAGTCGCATTATCAGTACCACCAAGGCATCGTATATGTTTCAATTACAGAAAAATAAGCTTTGTTTCACAGCCGTTCAGCCATAAGAAGAGCTACAGGAGCAAATATTATTACTTTATTACAATTTTGTACCAAATTTTTTAATTGTTATAAATTGATATTATCATTAATGTTGCAATTTAATATCAATCTTCAATTTCCGATACCGAAAAGATGACATAACATGTTACATCACTTTATTATTCACGTTAGATTTATTCTCTTATAAAAATATACTCAAATGGGCGTTTTAAATATTTTAAAAAATAAAGTACAAAAAGAAAAACAATATATATAATAGTTGTTGTTTTGAGTGTATTTTTATAAGAGAAAAAATCTAACGTGGATAATAGAGTGACGTGATATGTTATATTATTTTTTTGTGTAGGAAACTGAAAATTGATACTAAATTGTAACGTTTATAAAATATTTAGTATCAATTTATAACGATTAGAAAGAACTGGATTTTGTAATTAAAATTTAAACGCTGATTTTGTCCCAATGGATTATCACTTTTCAAGCTCGGCCACCTAAAAGTCCGGCCCAATCATCGGCCCAATTTTATTTTCAATCAAACCTTCAGCATTATTTTTCTTTTTTATTTTATTTTAAATCTATTAAAACTCAAAATGATAAAATAATTATTTTGAAATTCAAAAATAAGAAAAATAGTAACAATAAAAATGTATTTTGATAAAAATGATTAAAAAAAAAACTTTTGTAGATATTTTTTAGAATAAAAAATTAAATATACATAAAACATAAAAATTCCTCTTTGTTTAATTGGCTATATCATTTATTCTTTTCAATTACGACTCTTCATCTAATTTGCTGTTAGATGTAAATAAAATGTTGATGTGGCTATTTAATATAGATTCCGATAAAGTAATGTTAGGAAAGTGAATAATCCAGTCTAAAGTTCAAAGTAGAAGGAAAATACGAAGAAATCAATTTGAGTCATGTATTTTACACATTGTCTCTAAAATAAAGTTGCTTTATACAATTAGTATTTCGATATACCAGTATTTTATTCCTAAAATACAATAAATATCGAATATAAATTGAACATTACAAATTCTATTTATAGTAAACTGAAATATATAACTTCAATGATTACTTTAGAAGGAAAAGGAAAGAAGGAAGAAAAAAAAAAAAATATATATATATATATATAAAGTAGTGGGAGGAGAGAGAATTTATTGTCCATTGTAGCGGCAAATAATGTGCTTGTAATATTCAAATTATGGTCCATAATAATTATATTGAAATTTATTGTGATCAAAATATCCATTATAGCTGCTTATAATGTGCTTATAACATCCAAATTATAGTCTATAATAACTATATTAAATTTTATAATATTTGTGAATAAATCTCCAATAATACTACAAAATAAATCTTTGTAACATAAGTATTATAACAATTAAAAGCTATTTTCGCTTTTGTAATCTTTGTACTGTAAAACCTCAAAAGTCATTATTCTAAAAAAAACACGTTACTTGTGAGATACAATGTCATGAATGTGATAGCTCACGCACCCTTATGTCATTCTCTTTCTCCTTAGAAAGAAATTTATATTGAATTTCAATTCTTATTTATATATTCACTATTTTGAGTATATAAATATCATAATTTATAGTTCTCACATATCCAGAAATTACTCAAATTTTTCTCTTAAAATAGTCTATTAATTATAATTTTCCAACAAGCCAATATGACAAAAAAGTATTATCAATAAATATTTTTAAAATAAAATTGACGGTATAATTTAAAAACGATATAAAAAATTAGAGATATTTTTGAAAATATTTATAATTCTTATTATTATTGCTTTCATGAGAAATTTTCTTCCACATGAAAGAATGGTTTGTACATTTCAATAATAACTATAAAAAAACTGTCAAAAAATAAAATAATACAGTCGTTTACTCTAAATAAAAATCAAATTTCTGAATGTGCTGAAATACAACCTAGTAATGGTATTATTATTTCAAAATTACTAGATTTAGTAAGCTATATAAAAAAAAAATTTAGTTTTTCTAAAAGAGGAAGGGTAAAACTGTAAAAGTAAAACGGGGTGAAAAGGTAAAGAAAAATAGAAAAGAAAATGACAGGAAAAACGGGAGGAGCTAAGCCCATGACGCGTTCCTATCACTGAGTTGTACCCACACAAAATAAAATAAAAATAAGAAATCCAACGGTCTACATCGCATCTTGCGCTTCCATATAATGACCCTTTCCAATTTCGCTTTCAAAATCCTTCTCTCATTTGGCTGCTCTCATTTTCTTACAGATTCTCTCCTCTCCTCTCTATCATTATTCTTTAAGGTCTGTTTCCTCTCTTAATCTCTCATTTTCCTTGAATTGATTTGCCAACTGCCAAGGTAGTGTTAATGTTTGATCTTGATTGTTTTCCTTATCTCTGATTTTGAATGCAATTCTTGATTAAATTGAGCAGCATTTATCTAATATTTCTTCTGTTGCGGATTGAATGGAATTTGTGTTTGGTTTGTTTAAGGAGAATGTGATAAAGAAAAGATTGAGTAATTTGCATGATCAATTAAGTTTTCATTGCATTTGGATGTATTTTTTTTTTAATCTTTTATTGTTCTTCTTTATTTGTTTTTGTACTTGAAAGGTAGTATAAGCGACTTCTCAATCCTTCATAACTTTTTTTTTTTTAATTTTCATTTTTTAAATCCGAGTACATGAACTTGTGAAGTATTCATTTTTATTTGTTTTGACCAATTTGCAAATGATTCTTGCAGTTTGGCAAAATTAATTAATGAGAAATTGCATGCACAAACTTGTAATCGATTGTTAGTTTAATGCCAAATCTTCCAAATCTATGACTTTTGTCTGGATGTTTTGAATCTTAGTTTTCTTTTTTGAGGATGTCAATTGTAAAATTCTTTTGTATATTTAACTGTATATAGGAAATTGTAGTTGCCTCCCACAAATTACATAATGAAATATAAATTCTCTAATATCTTTTGCAGTTTTGCTTATTCAGGGACCTGAACATAACACGATCCCATACAAAATGCTTTCTCATAAGTCTGATTAATTAATTTTTACCTCAATTGATGTAAGTTAATGTGCAAAAAGTGGGCATAAGAAGAGAAAATAATTTACTGATCTTTGTTGTGGTCCATGAATGATTTATAAACTCTTTAGATTGATGACCACAGTTCGCTATTTGCAGGCTGTAGAAGATGGCTGATGCTGAGGACATTCAACCACTTGTATGTGATAATGGAACAGGAATGGTGAAGGTATGTAATTGATCTTTTTGTTGTATTATGGTCTAGTTTAGCAGAACTTTCAAAAGCAAAAGCATTAATTTTATTTCGAAGGAGCTGAGAGGGGGTTGGTCTTTCCTGAAAGAAATAAAATCCTCTATTTTGAAACTAGATCTTGCTGGGTACTAATTTTCAATCCATTAGCTTTATACATGCTAGTATGTAGAGAGTATGACTTGTTATGTAACTTTTTCACTTTCATCTTTAATTATGTACTTGACTTCTTAGGCTGGATTTGCTGGAGATGATGCTCCACGTGCAGTGTTTCCCAGCATCGTTGGTCGTCCTCGTCATACTGGTGTGATGGTTGGCATGGGCCAGAAAGATGCTTATGTTGGTGATGAGGCTCAGTCCAAGCGAGGTATTTTGACTTTGAAATACCCCATTGAGCATGGTATTGTGAACAACTGGGATGACATGGAAAAGATCTGGCATCACACCTTCTACAATGAGCTTCGCGTTGCTCCAGAGGAGCATCCTATACTTCTGACCGAGGCACCTTTGAACCCTAAGGCTAATCGTGAGAAGATGACCCAAATCATGTTTGAAACCTTCAACACTCCTGCTATGTATGTTGCTATTCAGGCTGTTCTATCCTTGTATGCCAGTGGTCGCACAACAGGTAAGCAGTCAAATATTTGCGTGCTTTAGTGATGTTTTCATTTGAAAGATAGTGCTGTTCACCGCACAAACATTATCTCATTCTTTGATTTCGGTCAGAGATTAATTAATTTGAGATGAGTGGCTTGATTAATTTTATGAACTTTCCTTGTATGTTCATATTAAGCCCATTTGGTGTGAGACATGGTGTTTGGTGTGCAGGTATTGTGCTGGATTCTGGTGATGGTGTCAGTCATACAGTCCCCATATACGAGGGATATGCCCTCCCTCATGCCATCCTTCGTCTTGACCTGGCTGGCCGTGACCTTACTGATCACTTGATGAAGGTCCTTACTGAGCGTGGATATTCCTTCACCACAACAGCCGAACGGGAAATTGTGAGGGACATGAAGGAGAAGCTGGCCTATATTGCTCTTGATTATGAGCAAGAGTTAGAGACTGCCAAAACTAGTTCATCAGTTGAGAAGAGCTTTGAATTGCCTGATGGTCAGGTCATCACCATTGGTGCTGAGCGATTCCGTTGCCCAGAGGTCCTCTTCCAGCCATCCATGATTGGAATGGAAGCTGCAGGCATCCATGAGACAACATACAACTCCATCATGAAGTGTGATGTGGATATCAGGAAAGATTTGTATGGTAATATTGTTCTCAGTGGAGGCACAACAATGTTCCCTGGCATTGCTGACAGAATGAGCAAGGAAATCTCAGCGCTAGCGCCAAGCAGCATGAAAATCAAGGTGGTTGCACCACCAGAGAGGAAGTACAGTGTCTGGATTGGTGGATCTATTTTGGCTTCCCTTAGCACCTTCCAGCAGGTTTGTTTGAAGCACATACTCGTTTTTTTTTTCTTGCCGGAATACCTCCAAGGTTGATTTCTTAATGAGAGATTCGTGCATCTCTGACTGCAGATGTGGATTGCAAAGGCAGAATACGACGAATCAGGGCCATCAATTGTGCATCGGAAATGCTTTTAAACAATCAAGAAAAAGGGATTTCAAAACAAGAAGGAATTTTTTGGTTTCTTGGAATGAAGTGGTTAGCTTACTAACCGATTTTCGTTCTATCTTTGTTGTCCATCCATGTTTTTATGGTGTTGGACTGATGACTCTGAGAAGGCAAAAGTGTTCCAATTCTTTCATTTACTATTATTCTGACGCGTTTTTGAATTTTAAGATGCATATTTTTTTTTTCGGTCTTCAACTCCTGTGCTTCATTTATATTTGTGGTTGTGACAGCTTGTTGCTTGATAATTTTGCCATTATGAGTTGGTATTATATCAGGATCAGATCCATCATAAATCATTGAAGTTAAAGAAGGATGATGATTTCTGCTGGTGGCGGAGAGGTCAGGTTGCAAGAATTTATATACTAGATATTTAATATTTTTTAGGAAAATAAATTTTAAAAAATAGTATAAATTTACATATTATTAATAATATTTAAAACATTAAGGCTGCAATTACTCGTCCTCGAATGAATATGGCTAGGCAATGTCAATCTTTTTCAAAGTAAAATAGTAAAAATTTGACATAGGTGCCACATTATTGTGTGAGATAGCCGGTGTGGTTTAAAAATTATATTTTATGCATCAAGCAGTACACTGCTGAAAAATCTCCATCCTCCGAGGGACATGTATAATTTATTCTTAAATCTTAATATTGTTTAACTTAAGTATATACAATGAGATTAATTGGTGCTCTTTTTCTTCGACCAGCAAATCCTCACTCTATACTGGTCTTCATCCTCAGGTTCACCACTAAATCTGTTTCATATGGAGAAAACTATAAGGGCTAGCCAAAAAAGAAATAAACAGTACTGTGTGTGGGGGGCATAATTTATATGAAGAATATTGGAGATCTTCCATGGCATTTCTTTAAGATTTTGACGAAAACGGAAAATGAATTCTCCTCAATGAGCAATATATTCAAGTTAAATATTTAAGAGTGTGTTAATGAATTGACTCGAAACTCTTTCAGTTTAATTAGAAGATCAGTTCTATGGATTTAAGATTACAATCTTGACAAAACAAAATAAAAACTTAAGACCTTTAAGACTCAAATAAATGGAACTGTAGTCTAGAGATTCAAAGAGAATTAGCCCAAGTAAAACAAAATAGAGACTTCTTTCAAAGAGTACTCAATGAATACAAGACCAGGATGTAAAAATCATGGCAAGTCTCAATCAGACAAATCCAGTTAGACTTGAGGCGGAGTGTTGGAGAATTATCCCATACGGGAAAAAGAGAAAAAATGAATAATATATAAGTATAAATGAGCCAAACATTATGACATTTTGCAAAAAAAATCTACCTACCAATTTTACGCAAATTATATCCTAGACTCAGGTCCACATTGTATTATGGATCAAATACGTGTAAGAGGCACTATGACAATTTTGTAAATAAAACAAACTTACACACATTTATTTATTGATATATGTTCATTAGTTTATTAGTAAAAATATTCATTAGTTTATTGATAAATGTTCATTTTATTTTAAAACAAAATCAATAGTTATTTTGTATTTTTTTGCGTTTTCATACGCTATTTGTCTCGATTTGTTGTTTTTTCAGTGCGCATTGTCTCGATTTTTTTGTTACGTTTTGAGTTTTTTTGAAGAAAATTCAATAAATTCAAATCTAAAAATGAAAACACAAAAAAATATCCATTAAATTAAGTACATAGAGAAATAAAATAAACTTATATTAACATAAGAAATGATAATTTATTAATAAATTAATGAATTTTTTTCAATAAACTAATTAACCTCTAATTTATTTCGTAATAAACATTTTCAGTTCATTTATAATGAATATTCTCATTAAATTAATAAACTTTTACTTTATTCATAATTAACTTTTTTTAATGAATTAATGAACATTTTCCAATAAACTAATGAATTTTTAGTTTATTCGTAATGAACATTTTCAATTTATTCGCAATGAAATAAACTAATAAAACTTTACTTTATTCATAATGAACATTTTTTAATAACATAATAAATATTTTTCAATAAACGAATAAATTTTTAGTTAATTCGTAATGAATCTTTTTAATTTATTCGTAATAAACATTCTTAATAAACTAATAAACCTTTAGTTCATTCATAATGAATTTTTTTAGTTTATTCGTAATGAATATTCTCAATAAATTAATGAACCTCTTTCAATAAACTAATGAATATTTATTTAATGATAGATGATGAATATTTACAATAATGTCATCGTGTGATTGATAACTATGTAAAATTAATTTATTTACAAAATTGTCACTATCTTATACACGTGTAATGAGTCTTGGTCCACAATACTATATGAACCAGATCCATGATATACCAATTGCCAATTTTAAGACTACAAATCTTTACTCTTCCATTTGCAATGGATTGTTCTCATTAATTTCAACAAGTCTTGAATTCGAGTATTGTGAATATAACTGTCTTAAAATTCTTGTGGTAATATTTTACTGCCTTTTTTGATCCTAACCAATACGAGCAAGATTAATTTCAACATGTTTACATATAAACAGAGCACATATGGGGTTATATATATATATATATAATCTTGGAATTAAATTAAATTCACAATAAACTTCATAAGAGCCTTGCCTCGATTTTCTAGACGACTTATTTGCAATTTCCCTTCTCCAGTTTAACTTTTCTAGAATTTGGTGTTTCGACTCTCTCTCTCCTTCTTCAAGTTGACAGTTTGAACAATTCTAAAACTGTAAAAGAAACAAAAGAGCTCTCAAACGTGGAGAGAATATCTCAGTTTTCATTAATGGAGTATTTGCTAGTAAAGAGAAAAACTCTCAAAAAAAAGTTATCAAAACTAGACTAAAGTAGCTGCCTCCTAACTTTGCTAAAGTGACATGAAATGAAAAATAAATATAACACTACTAAAAGGACACGTGTAATGAAGGTGAGGAAGAGCTGTAAGTTAAACATAAGGAATTCTTCATCACCCCCCTCAAGGTGGAGGCTTATAGCAGTCTGTAAGACCCATCTTGGATAGAAGCTTAACAAATTAGGGAGTAGATCAAATCTTAGTGAAAACGTCAGTTGGTTGCTCAGATAAGGACACATACTCAGTAGAAATAAAACCTTTATTTACTTGATCACGTACAATATGGCAATCAATATCTAAATGTTTTGTACGCTCATGAAAAACCAGATTGGCTGTAATATGTATGACTGCTTTACTATCACAGTGAAGAGGGATAGGAAGTTGCACTAGTAAGCCAAAATCTCGAAGTAGATAAGAAAGCCATTGTAGTTCACAGACTGTGGAAGCCATACTTCGATATTCGGCCTTAGCGGAAGATTTAGATACTATCCTTTATTTCATCATTTTCCGGAAAATAAGAGTCATGCTAAGATAGACACAATAGCCAGTAATAGATTTTCTTATTATTGAACAGGTGGCCCAATCAGCATCATAGTAGGCCTTTAAACGAAAGGTGTTTTGGATAGAAAAAAGTAACCCCAAAGAAGGGAAATCTTTAAGATATTGAAGAATATGTAAAGCGAGCTGCCAGTATGGTGTTCGAGGATGTTGAACGAACTGACTCAACTGCTGAATAGCGAAAGTACTATCGAGTCTTGTGAACCCAAGATATAAGAGTCGACCCATGAGTCGACGATATGATTGAGGATCCTCTAATAAATCACCAGTAGTAGCAGAAAGCTTATGACCTTTAGGTAAAGAAGTAGAGGTTGGCTTAGCCCCAGAAAGACCGGTACCCAAGATTAAATCAAGTGCATACTTATGCTCATTGACATATATACCCTGCGGAAAATAGGTAATCTCCAAGCCAAGGAAATATTTAGCATGATGAAGATCTTTAATAGTGAAAGCTCGATATGAATAATCCTTGATGGTGGTGATTAGTTCCACTGAACTACCTATGAGCAAGACATCATGTACATTACAAGCAAAGCTAAGAAATTTGTAGCAGTCTGATAGATGAAAAGACAATGATCACCGATAGACTGTCGAAATCCATAAGAATGTAATTTTTGAGTGAGTTCAATATTCCGTTGGCATGAGGCTTGCTTTAAACCGTATAAAGAACGACACAGCCTATAAACTTGACCAGGTTTAGCTTCATGATAACTTTCTAGTAGCAACATATAAACTTCTTCATCAATGTACCCATGAAGAAAAACATTATTAATGTCAAATTGGTGAAGAGGCTATTGATGAGCTGCAGTAATAGACAAGAAAACTCTAACTGTAACAGGTTTGGCAACTGGTGAAAAACTATCAATAAAATCAACACCTTCCACCTGTTTATATCCTTTAGCGACGAGACGTGCCTTGTATCTATCTATAGAACCGTTAGGTTTGAGCTTGAGTTTATAAACCCATTTACAACTAATAGCCTTCTTATCTTTGGGTAAGACAGTTAATTCCCAAGTATTATTTTGCTTAAGAGCTTTAAGCTTAGTGTCCATTGTAGCAAGCCATTCAGGATGTGTCCTAGCTTGCAAATAAGAAACAGGCTCTTGGATAGTAGATATATTAGCAACAAATGATAAATGTGCTTATGTGAAATGCATGGGTTGAAAATAAGGAAAAGTTGGGGGAGTATAAGAAACATATGGAGAGGACAAAGTAGGAAGATGACTAAAAGAACAAACAAAATCAGAGAGCTATGTTGGCAGTATTTGAGGTTTGTCACTGTGCCGGTTGCTATGAGCAAAAGAGGCGCGTGGACCATGAATAGTAGCTAACTGATAAGATATTATTGAGATAGAGTGATGGTCAGATGATATGGGAATAGAGTTTGTGGGCAAAGGAGTGAAATGACTAGACACAAGTGGGGTTGAGTGATTAGATATTAGTGGACTAAAGTGAGGTGGGGTAGATTGATTAGTTGTTTATGGACTAAAGTAAGCTGGGGTAGAATTATTTGACGTTAGTGGACTAGGATCATTATGTAAAGAAGTGGAAAAATGTTTAAACTTTGAGGATAAAGAAATAATATCGGTTAGATAAAAAATAAGAGGAAGAGTTAAGGTGGGATTTTCAGTAGGAACAATAACAGGTCTATGCTTATAGGGATAGATTGTCTTGTGAAAGACAACATCTCAAGAAATAAAAAATTTGTACTTTGAGAGATTAAAAAGCTTGTAACCTTTTTGATCTGGTGAGTGACCAAGATATAAACACTGAAGTGCTCTAGGAGATAATTTGTCCTTATATGGTATAATATCTATAGAAAAACACATGCAACCAAAAATATGCAGATGGGTTAAGTCTGGTTTCTTGTTGTATAAAAAATAATAAGGAGAATGCCATGAAAGAATAGGGCTAGGTAAACGATTAATGAGATAAATTGCATGTAACAATGCTTCCCTCCAAAAAAACTTTAGTTAAAACAGACTGAAAAAGTAATGCTCTACCATTTTGTTGAGGTGAATAAGGACAAGTTCTCTAGTGAATTATTCCATATTGAGTAAAAATGGTTTGACAAGTGCGATTCAAAAATTCATTCCCATTGTCTATTCTAATGACCTTGACAGTAGTATGAAATTGATTATGAACCATAGTAAGGTAGTTGAGTAAAATTTGAGAAACTTGACATTTATTTTGCATGAGAAAAGTCTAAGTACTTATACTGTGATCATCAACTAACATAAGAAAGTAATGTGCTCCAGTCTTGGAGGCTTGATGATAGGGACCCTAAAGATCCACATGGACAAGATAAAAAATACAAATAGAAGTAATTTTATTGCTTTGAAAAGAAATTCTTATTTGTTTGGCTAGAGGACACCATACAAGTATCAAACAAATCTTCTTTAACATCACAAGGTAAATTCAAATGCTTAAGGACCCCACTAGAGGGATGTCCTAGTCTCTTGTGCCACACTTTACTACTAATAGTACAAGTATGATTTACGGTACACATGGTTTCATGATTTTTATTCTTTAGATAATTGGTATCTACAAGGTGAGGATTACAAGCAAAGCTTTTGGAATTCAAGTAAAAAAGGTTGCTAGAAACCTTGCCAATAGCCAAAGTTTGATAAGTCCGCTGGTCTTGCAATGCACAGTGACTTGGGTAAAAAACTAATCTAAGAAAATTTGTTTAAGTCAACTTGCTCATTGAAAGCAAATTATGTTTAAAGGAAGGAATGTAGAGCACATCCTTTAGAATGAGATTTTCATGTAATGGAATATTTCCAATATGGGTCACTTGTTTAAAAGTTCCATCAGGTAAGTGCACTGTAATTTTTTATTGGTTTGGGTAAAGTGTTGTGAACTCATTTTAAAACACATATATGATTTGATGCTCCTATATCTACTATCCAATCACCAATATTCTCATTGCAAAAATTAGAAGTCTAAAGATCAATGTTACTTACAAATTCATTCAGGTGGGCAAAGTTAACTTCTTCCTCCATACCGTGGTGACTTTGCTTCATATACTTAGCCATTTCTTGTTTGAATATCTCTGAGAAAGATGACATCCAAGGCTTTGTATTTTTTGCCATTGTATTTTCTTCTATCTCATCATCATTATCAATTGGTGTATTTATCATATTTGCTTTACCTCTAGTTATGCCTCTGTCTTTTTGTTTCATTTGAGTAAACCACTCAGGATAACCATGTAATTTGAAGCATGAATCTCTCATGGCCATTCTTCTTGCAGTAATTACAATATTTGTCTTCTTTGTTTTCTTTAACTTTCTTCTTATTATTTCCTTTGTTCATCCAAGAGCTTTGACTTGCTATACCTCGTGTCATCATAACATTACTCTCTATAGTTTCTCCTAAAGTCATATGTACGATTCTCTGTTTCTCAACTCGTAAAACCATTGAATAAGCCTTACTAACATTAGGCAAAGGCTCTAAGACTAATATTTGAATCTTAATGTTGTCATAGGAGTCATTTAAACCCATTAGGAATTGCATGAGTCTATTATGAACATTGATTTCCATCACATTATGAACTACATTGCATGTGCATTGTCTAGCAGCTCTATGGACACATTGTGGTATAGGTTGGAGAACGTTAAGTTTATCTCATAACTTCTTCATCTTGTTGTAATACATGGTAATATATGTATTACCTTGTTCTATAAAGGCTAGCTCCCTTTGTATTTGATAAATTTGGGGTCCATTGCTTTCCCCAAATTGTTGTTCTAGTTCCTCCCATAATTGTTTTGCATTTGCTATGTAAAGGAAAGATTTAGCCAGTTATTTAGATGATGAATTCAAGATCCAAGAAGTTACCATGAAATCAACTATTTTCCATTTGTCGTAGTCTGGATCCTCAACATCTGGTTCTACCATTCTTCCATTGATGAACCCTAATTTATTTTTAGCTCCAAGGGCAATTTGGATAGATCGACTCTAGGTTAAGAAAGTGGTATTGGTTAACGGAGCTATAACAAGCATCATGCCTGGGGTGATCAGATCCCTGTAGCTGCAATAGATCATCGTGTTGTTGCATTCTTCCCAAAAGAATTTCGTTTCTCTATTCATTTTCTGCGTTTCTCGGTCTATTTTCCATGTTCAATCGTAATACACTTTAAGCAGCAAGAATCAAGAAGAAAAGAGAATTAAAAACTGAATTACTCTGATACCGTGAACAATTCTAAAACTGTAAAAGAAACAAAAGAGCTCTCAAATGTGGAGAGAATATCTCAATTTTCATTAATAGAGCATTTGCTAGTTTCGAGAAAAATTCTCAAAAAAAAAAAATTATCAAAGATAGATTTAAGTAACTGTCTCTTAACTTTGCTAAATTGACATGAACTGAAAAATAAATATGGTACTGCTAAAAAGACACGTGTAATAAAGGTGAGGAAGAGCTTTGAGTTAAACATAAGGAATTCTTCACAGTTGCCTTATTGTTATTCAATTTATGACGCTTCTTACGACAAAACCGCGTAAATAATTACTCCTGGCAACTTAACAAGGTTGAAGGTTTTTCCACGGTAACCCTCAATTATAAGACAATTTCTTCGAAACTGAACAGTTGGAAATCTCTTTCTTTTCGTGGAGAAGTTAATCAAGTGAAAACGTGTAGAGATTTTATATTATCCCATATGTACATTGTCACTTTTAATCATTATTATCACCCCATGGGATAGAATTCAAATGCCAATCGTGTTCTTAGTGTTCCTGATAAAATATCCGTCCAACAGCAACAAAACAAGCAACCTCTTTTTATTGGAATGTTTAACCGACAGAAGTACACTTTTCTTAATTACTTTTTCCCATAATTAAATTCGTAACTTTCAGTGTACTTGCAAAGAAAGTGATGCAACATTGTTTTGTTCCTCTTTTGCCCTCCTGTGCCTCCACCAACAACAAATGTCTTCGAGAAAATTTCATCGGAGCCTTCGAGAAACAATTTTATATAGGTATTTAACTACTTATGTAATTTTTTATTCTGTTTGACAAGTTCACGGCATCTAATTAATCTTTTTTTATTTATTTTTTTAATCGAAGTCTTAATAAAGAAGAAATATTATTATGAATGTTCATTGTAGTTTCAAACTGTTTTGCTATAAATATTGATAACCCGCAAATGAGATTTTTCATCACAACGTTGAGGTTAATTTTATGAACACATTTCTCCACTTTTATTCTCGTTTGAATATCCTTTACTGCCCTGATTGCAAAGAGATCAAACTACAACGAAAGTTAGAATTTAACAGCACTCCAGAGCAATATCCGCTCAAGCTTATCGATTATATATATATATATATATATCAAACTTCAGTCTCTTCGATTACCATGGTGCTCATTACCGAAATACCACATCCCAGCCACCCACCACACCTGCTTCATCTAGAACGTCCTTATGCACCATTCATTTGCGACGGATGCAAAGAGCTAGGGTTTGGTACGTGCTACGAATGCAAGATATGCAACTTTCACTTGCACAAGGAGTGTGCAATTCCTTCCTCTAGCTTCTACCACGATTTCTTCGAGAAATGTGAATTCAAATTTTACGAAGAATCTCCGAGAATGGGTGGTAGAGTTTGTGATGGTTGCTGGAAAGATGTTAGAGGATTTGTGTATCAATGCTCCCACAAGAATGCAAATGATTTACACCCATGTTGTGCAAGGCTACCAAGGAATTTAGCAGGTGAAGGTGTGAAGTTAGAGCTCAAAGATAAGGTTAAATCAAAGTGCCTGAAATGCCTATGTAGGAGTAATTCAAACAAAGGGCCTAAAGGGTGGTGTTATGTTTCAACTTGTGGGAATTATTGCTTTCACGTTGCATGTGTGAAGGAGATGATTTATGAGGCATGGGAAAGGGGTTATTTTGATAATAATCAAGAGATCAGTGAAACAGCTGCCCATAATCATTACAGTGGCTTAGCACTGCAAAATATGCCATCTACTACTGAGATTGTGACTCAAAAGGATGGAAGGAAAGTCTTGAATTATTGGAAGACAGTAGCATCGGTTCTCAATCTCATCCTGTCTGCCATTTTTGGTGATCCAATCACTGCTTTTACAGCTCTCATTATAGCTCTTGTTCAATCTCTGATTATTTGATGCATTTTTATTGATTGCCTGTGGAACATTCTGTAAATAACAATTAAATTAGCTATAATATTTATTTTGTTTGGTAAAAATGTATATATATGTTAAAAAATTAATTATATATTATTTTTAAAGAATATGCTATGTAATGCATTTGGAATTAACTGTGAGCTACTATCTACCTTTGCTAATTTTCGGTTTCAATTATATCATCTAGCAATCTGGATTCGTGCAAGATAGATTTATCACTTCCACCCAAATTGTTTACCGATATGATATTTCGATTTTCGTTTGGATTATTGTCTAATGGAGTTGGATTTAGATCAATTTTTAAATCAACACCACTAAAAAGAAAAAAAAGTTCCTTTTGCCTATCTGACCAAAAATATTAATATTAATTTAATTTAATTTAAATTTTTTTGTTGATTGAGTAAAAATTTATACTAAATTAAAAATATTAATTTAAAATACATAATTTATAATATTCAAATCCGAATTTTACAAAATATAAAACAACAAAAATTTAATTTAAATTAAATAATAACATGTTAGTATTTTTAAAAATTTAAAATACAACGTAATTTTGATGAATTATCATTAATTACTGATTTCGATTATATAATTTAAATTTTATATTCTTTTGTCTATGACATTGACTGGTAATTAGAAGCTGCAACCAGTCGATCAACGTTCAAACAACCATGACGAGTTGGTTTGAGTAGGTTGAGAAATTGCAATTAATTAGGAAACTTCCATGCCGTTATTCTCTAATATTCTGAGGACAATATCATTCCAACTGCTAATTAATTTCTCCAAAATTTAATTTTCCTGTTAAGATATTCCTTTTTCCCGGAAAATCAGTCGAAATTTCATTTTTGGAATAACATTTCAATGCCTTGCTATTATGATGTAGCATTAAGAAGTCTATTACTTAGTTTTCCCTTGTGAAATGTCACATTATATCCATCATGTAGTCTGACATTACCTTATATATATATATATATCATGTAGTGGCAGATTATCTAATAAAAAAATTGAATAATAACAAAAATAGAAATATCAATATAGTTATTATAAGGCAGACATATTAGTCTAGATATAATTGAAGAACGCGGAATATAAAATTATAATGATGATAATATTACTGGACACAATAAAATTAGAGTCGATAATTTGATACATGATATGATTAAATGACATAATATAATACAAAATTTTCATAATACGAGATGATTAGATATATTTAAAATATGTGAAATATCAAATAAATAAAGTATTTAATTATATATTAATATTTTTAAATATATATAAGTTTATATATGAATAGATTTATAATATATTCTATTATAATTAATTATTAATATATGTGAATAAAAATTAGAAAATTAGCAATATAATTTATATTAATAATAATTGTATAGATAATTAGATCCTTAAATTTTATTATAATAACAAATTTTATTGTGTGCATATATATATATAATATCAAATTATTAATACATTATAAAAATCAACATATATTTATGAAAAATTAACTTTAGTTGTTTGAAATTATATACGTTAGTGTATAATATTTATAAACGTATTATATGATTATAAAATGACATGTTTAAGTCGACATAAACAGTGATACAAGACACCAGCTATAGTTAAAATTGAACAGTAATTATATGCTTAAATCTTATTTTCGTTCGTTAAAGCTCATATTGGACCAGGGCCACTTTGTAAGCTAGCTGAAAAAGCTATTATTGGGCTCGCCCCAGCCCACCTTGTAATGTATTTTATGAATTTGGGGAAAAGAAAAAAAAAAATCTCTTTTTTGAGGGCTTGGCTTGAATTTGGAAAAAATATTTTTTGGAAAAAAATTTATATTTTTAATTTTTTTTGAATTTTAAAAATGATTTTTTGTAGAAATATATAAGTAGATATTTCTTTTAAAATTAGGTTTGAAAAGAAAACAATTCATAAAAAATTAAAAAAATTATTAATTAAATAAAAAAAAATTCAAAATATGCATTTAGAATTAACAACATAGTTATAAATTGGTAAAATTCAATAGATGCTTTTAAAAATTTCAACGGTATTTTCAAACACTTTCTGCAAGTGGATGCTTCTGTAGTAGACCTACCCTGTGATTTTGTAATCCTCAGCATAGATAACAACTGAGCAATCCATAGGATAAATTTAGAAGGCTTTATCTTGATAGATAACTGATGGAAAAACATTGGGAAAGGCCCAGGGAGCAGATGATGATGCAGCAGCCACTGGAATGAGAGAACTTTCGGTACTCATGGTGAACTAGAAGAAGAAAAATTGACAGAAAACGAGAAAATAAGCACAGGACGAAATTTAGCTGGGTTCATGTGACAGCTTCTCCATCAGAAGTTCTTCGCATATCCGCAAAAGCCAATTGAAGCATTTGTTTACATGATTATTTCATCATCTTGTTTGTGAAAAATACTGGATCCAATTGTAGAAGAAACTACCTCAAAAAATAGAAGAAATTGTAAAAAGGCGAACAGGGTAACTGGCACACAAGCGAATAGACCAATAGGAATTGCAATCCACTTTACTTTATGAGAAAGAAGGATGTGAATGGATGAGCTAAAAGCGACAAGCATGGAAGCTATTGAAAAGAACAAGGTGATGAGGCCAATGCTCAGCCTCATCGGCAACGCCTTGAGAAAATCTTGCTCTGAATATCGGGATGCGAGTATGCTCAAAAACATCAATAGTGATGTTGCTGAAGAAAAAAGAGCTAGAGTGTTTGATATTGCGAAGATCATGAAAGAAGTATCATTTAAAAAAATGGGATTCCTTTTTCTTGATGATTGCCGCCTGTTACAGTAAAAGCTGCTGCGAATACTACTGTGACAATGGGAGCAGCTACATGCGAGTAGGATCCTGGTGTGTCTTTCATCCATTTCTCGCCTTGCTCAACCAAGTGGGGATGCTCTTCACTGAAAACCATTCTTGGAGTTTTTCCATCTTTGTTTTTGCTTTCCTTGTATGCTGGTTGAACCTTGTTCTCCACTTGCTACATGAAGTTTGCGCACCTTAGACTATTTTACTTTGAAACAAGAATTGAAAAGTTGGATAATTTATTACCTGGAACCATTGCAACTCCCTTTGCGTTTGTAGAGCAGCACCAGAAATGATACTTGATGGTGCCAACTTTTTGGCCAAAAGTAACATGTTCCCAGATTTATCTTCTAATGCCATGAGAAAACGCTTGTAGGAACTAATTTGATATATCAGATTGAAAACCTTTTCTAACGGTGTAATGCTGCCAAATGGAAAACATTCCTGCCATTTCGATCTTTTATCCAAACTGCTTCAGGGTATGCTTCAATAATCTCCATAACAAATTCATAAATCCCCAATGTGGCAGCCAATCTTGCTGGACGTCCTAAGAGCTTATCATGCTCCTAATATAGCCTGAAATTAATGTAAAGTCAAAATTTATGTAGTCCTGTGATTTTCTAGGAGCACTACAAGTATGAGAGTTATTATATCGAGTTATTTTCCAAATCTCTATCCTTTTTCTCTGTTTTGCTCGTAATCGCCAATTACATCATTCTCCGATACTGCAAATAATTGTGAATGTATTTGATTTTGTTTCACAACTTTTAAATTGTCGTTTGACATTCAAGGAATACACTTTCGCCTCAGAGTTCACATCATCTCTTGAATTGAACTCCATTCCTATACGAATCTCCATTGAAGAATCTCAAATAATATCAATGTCTGGTTCATTTCTATTTATTTCCATCTTTTCGATATCACGACTACTCAAATGTGTCTAATGATCTCTATCAGCCACAAATTTAACTCTGTTGTTACATTCAATTAATTGATTATACTCATTTTCTTCTTCATTTTCGTTTTCATCGTAATAATTTTCCTCATCAATATCACTGTTAACTTCTTCATTTTCACTTTTATTCTATCAATATCATCCTCCTCCTCCTCCTCCTCCTCATCATAATCACTGAAGTCATCATTTATATTATCGCCACTTCTATGATGACTAAGCCCACCCAATTCAAAAAACTTGGCTCAGAACATTCACCTTTTCTAATTGTTTGTTGTTGGATGGACGTACAATAAGAGTACTCAACAAACAATTTAATAAATTGTAAGTCAGAAAATTTGCTAGTAATTTGACATATCAAAGCAACTTTATTTTCTCTCTAATTTCAATAAGTGAAAAGAACATATTTCCTCCTTAGTTGTATATTGGAGCTCTATAAATAATTTTGGTGATAAGTGAATTACTATATATTTCCAATGCTGTTTTAATTCTATACAACAAAATTTTCGTACATAGTTCTTCATCTAGAGCAACAGTTTTTGTATGTACATTCACAAATATAGCACCAACTTGAATTTGAATTATTTCACCACCCCAATAAATAATCATAAACAGTATTGACAGTATTGATGACATTGTACTGTTTTCATTGTTTAAAAGTTATATTTCCTAATTCAAATTTGCAATAATAATAGCTAAACTATCACATAATTTGACATAGCATACATAGCATATTAAACAATCTAATTGAAATATTGAATAATAATAATAATAATAATATTATTATTATTAACTAAAAAAATTACAACAATTTATTCACAATAACAAATATATCTACCAAAATGTACATTTAAAATTATTACTAATCTTTACTACTAAAAATTCTTTCTTTTTCAACTTTTTTCCCACAATCACAAACAAACGCCTCCAAAAATTAATTGAAATAATTATTATTATGTCAAAATATATAATAAATTTATCTATGTAAAAATTTATTTTTTAAAATTTATCTATCTAATAATTTATTTCTACAAATTTATGTATTTTAAAAAAATATAACTAGTAATATTTTTGATAAATAATTTAAAAAATTAAGAAATATTATACAAGATTAGATGACATATTACAACAGCTTATTCACAATACAGATGCCAAAAATATATAATTAAAATTATTACTAATATTTACTTCCACAAAAATCCTTCTTTATCAACTTTTCTCCTATAATTACAAACAAACTCCTATAATAATTAATTGATATAATAATAATTACGTCAAAATATATAATAAATTTATCTACCTAAAAATTTATTTTTAAAAATTTATCTATCTACTAATTTATTTTTACAAATTTATGTATTTAAAAAAATGCAACTACTAATATTTTTGATAATTGATTTATAAAATTAAAAAATATTATACTACTTTAGAAGACATGCAAATTTACCTCTTGTGATCTTCTTTCTTTTAAAATAGATAACTAGAATTTTCCAAAAAAAAAAAATTCAAGAAGTATTAGAAATTGGAGATGAGATGAATAAAAAAAATTGCAAAGAGGGATTGAAGTAAAAAAATAAATCGGAGATGAGTATTATGAATTGAAGAGAGATATTGAATTGCAGACAAAGAAATTGCAAAGGAGAAATGAAAGAGATGAGACGGGGAGAAGGTAATTTTATATTCTCGACATGCGGAGGATTCAATAAAGAATTCATATTTCGTGCTCAGAAAGAATTAATTCTTTACTATGATTTGATCGGTGCCTGACTTTCTTTGGTGTGCCAATCAGAGTAGTGCACCAATACATGCGAATGATGCTTTGGTGCACCACTCTGATTGGCAAATCACTTACTGCACTAATGACAGTGGCGCACTGAAATTCAACAGCATTTGACCCTAAAAATTGTCTAAACTTGGAAATTATACAAAAACTATTCTACAGTGAGAAATATTTTTGCCAGCTACCCTAATTTCCCAAGATCCTTAATGCTTCGGTATTTCCAGCAATAGCAGCATTGTGAAGAAGGCTCGATCCAGAACTATCCGTTAATCTCAGTGGTTCTGGTGGCAGTAAATCTACAAGTTTCTGCACAAATTTGTTGCAGCGACCTGTGCTAACCGCAACATGTAGAACGGTTTTGTTTTTTATGAGAGAAAGCTTATCAGTCGGTAAGAATTGATTATCGTTGAACAGTTTCTCTGTAGCATCCCAGTCTCCATTTAATGTTGCTTTATATAAAGGCAAATACTTAATTTTATCCTTCTCCAACTCTCCATTTATAACTGTTTCTATATTGGCAAGAAACTAACCCAAATAATAATTATCTGTATTAAAGGAAAGAGAAAGTTATTCATATATAATATTCCATTTTTCCTTTTCAGAAAATTGCAATTATCAGTTAGAAAGTATCTTAATTACCCTGTTCATTCTTGTTAACGTGCGTACTGGAATCAGTTTCAGTTTCACAGCCACCGTCATGCTTACTCGTTTCACTCATAAGCAAATGGGCATCATCGGCTTTCACTTCTGAAGTTGAAGGTTGAACTGAACCCATTAGTATCTAGCCTGGAAGACGAAACTATTCATAAATTCAGGCTTTAATTTGAGTTTTCAGCTAATTAATGTGCTTGTTCTGTTTTGGTTAGCAAATTTGGTCTACCAGAAGGAAAATATTTAATAAATTCAGTCAACCCCCCGCCTAAACCTTAACCTGAATGTAATAAACATTAACTAACCCCCATCAAGGATGGCTTAAAATGCATTCTCACTTGTAAAATTTGAGTGAGTATAGAATTCGAGTATCTTTATTATCATCCATTAATATTGATAGAAGTTTAGCATTTTAAGGTGAGTTTAAGAGAATAACCACTCCTGTTATACAATTAACTATGTTTCCTGAATTCACTATCTTGGAAAACTTTTTAGAATCCTGCTACGTATACACCAGAAATTCTGAGGGTCCATTTAGGATAATATTTATTTTTTTGAGTTTTAAAATCTACTTTCGGAGAAAAGCTGTAAATATATATTTTTTCAACAAATAAATTTGAAAAAAAATATTTTATAAAAAATTAAAAAAATAGTCAAATCAATTAAAAAAAGATTAAATCTGTTTTCTGAACACCCTGAGTAAACCTTGCCCTAATTTTACTGTGTATATGGTCTACCTATAAATTAGCTAATAAAAGTTTATCGCATAAACTAACGTAAAGTTTCTGTAATTTGGTACTTAATACTGTTGCATCCCTAAATCCAGAAGCTACTTTCAAAATTGTATAATTTGATATGTACTAATGCAACAACAGCAGTTGACTCATGCCGGCTATGACAATTTGGCTGTTTGTGCATCTGGCTTAATATGAAACTTCTTTTTTATACACATAATTTTATTCTTAATATACATATATATGGACATAAGACATATCCCACTTTCTGTATTTGATATATTTTGTCATTTTATTTTCTACCTTTTTTTGTCCATTTAACTCTAACTCTTTTTTGTTTTTACTTTTTTTTATCCTCTATCTAATTCGTAAAATATAAAATATAGTCCTTTGATACTAACATGACATCATTAACAAAATTAAATATTTTTTTTTGTCTTTCAGTATTAGATGACTTCATGCATGTTTTTAGAAACTTTATAGGAGATAAAACAAAACAAAAATCAATTATGGGTGATAAGATGAACAAAAAAAAAAAAATGGAGAGCAAAATGCCAAAATTTGCCTTATGCCATATATATATATATATGTAGTCATATTTTATTTTGTAACATCCATGTTCTATAAAAACGAATAAATATTCTCTTTTTAGGTTCATTAGGTGTGTAAATGGTAGTTAAACTCGGTTTGGTCCAACTGATTCAACCGTTAAATCTATAAACCGGCCTTCAAGCCAGTTTGGTTCACACCATAAAAAAATTAAAATATACCATCAATTTGATGGTAAAACCATTAATCGGACTGGTTCGATCAAGTTTGATACCTTCCTAACCCAAATAAACCCCTGCTACTTATTAAAATTGTTTGGGCTTAAATACTCATTGAAGTGATTATTGCTTCAAAATGATTTAAGTCAATTAAATGTTAATTTCACTATAATTATAAGTAGAGGATGCTAAGGATACTTTTAATTTTTCAATACCCTCTAATACTCACTTCGGGATTAGTTGGTAAAGAGAAATAAATTTTTAAAAATAAATTTTTTTTCTATTTTTATTCTATCTCCTCACTAGCCAATTATAATAAGTATTGGAGAATGTTGAAAAATAGAGCGTCTTTAATATTCCTCTTATAAGTATTTATTCTATCTCTTGACCTTTAATGTGAGATTATATTCAATAATACAAACAAATAAGAGATATAATTAATTATAAAGTTGCTTGTGGAATTGGTGATGAGAATTTTCTTGGACACGTGCTAAAGCAACATCTTCCGGTTTGATAACTTGGCAGTATGTGAGTTTGAAAGGTAAAAATCAAACTTGAACTCTCTTAATTTGTGAGGCAAGTGGGAATATAATACACTAGGTTTAGAGATAAACCAAATATGTTTATAGCCATTAGATTATTCTTTTTAGATATTGACTATTAGATGAGATAACTGGTAACACACTGTTTAGGTTAATAATTCTAAAAAAGTTAATCTAGAAACCCGACATCCATTATCTTTATATTTTCCCATCATCTCCTCTCCCGTCTGTCTTAAAGTCTATCTTGTAAGACTTTTTTATTTTTTCAATTTCTTTAAATAAGGAGTATATTTTTCTTTTCAGACAGTCCATTACATTTCAAAGGTGATTGTTTTTTATTTTCAGGCGATTGCTCTTATACTCTTTCTTTATTTGCAGGTCTATCACAATGACACTTCGTAAAATAAAGAAACAGCATGAAAAACAGAATAAGATCCTGCACCAAGATAAGCTCTAAAACTATTCAGGTAATTATATCCATAATCACTGAATTTTATATTACTTATACCTATATTATATTTTTTTTTTGTTTCGTAATAAAATCACTGAAATTCATAATAATTATAGAAAAATCATCGCCGATCAATTTTGAAAAGCTGACATGGTGATACCATGACAATCAGAGTTTGCCATATCATTTGACACGAAGAACGTAGTGACACGTCAAATGCCAAATAGGTACCGCATTAGATATTCAAATGGGTTAAAACTCAAATCAGTTAATTAAAAAATGGCATCTGACGTTGTGTCTATCTAGCATCTGATATATCACTACATCTTGTGTGTCAAGTGACACTGCAAAATTCAACTGTCATGTCATTGCCATATCAGCTTTCCGACTGATAATTTATTAAAATTGGTCAGAAACGATTTTTATGTGATAATTTATAAAATTCAGTGATTTTAGTATTATAAAACAAAAAAAATTATAATTTACATGTAATTAATACAAAGTTCAGTGACTGTGAGTGTAACTAACCCAAATTATTCCATCCTAGCCAACTCATCAGCCAAAATAGCAATTGAAAAAAAAAAAAAATTCGTCAGTACATATAAACTGAAATTTTCATGCTCACTAGAGGTTTTTTAAGACTCTTCTTTGCTCGCATAAAGTTGTTTTTCCCTAGCTTCTTTAGTAGCAAGGGCTTTCTCATCAAGTACTTGAATAGAAATCACTCTGGTATTAATCTTTCTTCTCTCTGAAACTCCTCAAGGTGAGCAACAGTAAATATGATAAGAGTACCGATCGAAATGCACCCAATTGAGCAGCTAAAATGTCAACAAGAAAATTAAGGAAATTCAAGTATTACAGTCTAGGATAGATAAAAAAAAAAAAATGAAGATGAAGATGCATATGACTAAAATATGGCCACCTAAGGGTGGCAAATTGACAATAGCGTGGGGATTCCAATATAAACGTTGGACATTAAATGAAGCTACTGGTTGTTTGTTCATTAATAAATTATGTTTCCGATATATAATTTTTCAAAGATCATAGCATTAACCAATTAAAAACAAAATTTAATAAGTAGGTCTCACTGTGTTTAATATTATAAAATTGATCTACATAGCTGGTTAATAAATTACCTTCTATCATAGGTAAAATATTAGGTTTATCAATGCATCTAGTGCATTGTAGCAAAAGCTTTAATTTAATTGGCTTAACTTGGCATGATAAAGAAAAATAATTAAGCTTATTAGTATCAACCAACTAACAAAGAAATAAAATCATATTTAGAAATTTAAGATGTACCGAATGCGTTGGCACGGAAGCTTGAGTCCTGAATATGTAGCTATGTACTTTAAAACTATTGAAAGAGTATTTCGTCTTTTAAAATTCTATTCAGCACGTTCTAAATTAGTCGGACTAATTTTAATAGCAGATTAAAAAATTAATCATATTTAGGAAATTATCAAGTTATTTATTTATTTATTTATTTTTATGGAAAACAATGATCAAGTTATTAAAATCATATTCGGCACCTGTATCTGCTAATATCCTTTAAATTATATTTAACATGTAGGTTTTGCTTAATTAGACCTCTCTCTCTCTCTCTATATATATATAAGCACATTCTATGGATATTCATTCCTATCAATAATGTCCTTTCGCTCATTCCCACTTAGAAAAATTTCAATCCATGGCAGCAGATTCATTCATCTGCTGGCATTTTTGTAAGTTGGGTTAATAATCTATCCCTTTTGCTAAAATACTTAAGCTACGATGCCGAAGGAAGAGAGTAATAGCGTATCAACCCGCACTACGCCTGCACGTAGTTCAATAGAAGACAAGATGCCTCCAACCAACAGGAATTCAAAGACCGACAAGACGCCTGGTCGTCGTAGGAGCAGATCGCCTCCTTCTAAGCATTCAAAAGGCGACTAAATCATCAACCTACTGAATTATGTCAAATTTCGACTCAGTAAATCCTATTGGGTGTATTAGAAATTAGAATTGTGTGCGTTTAGTGATCAGAAATAACTTATCAGAAAATGGCCAGTTTTCTGCAAATCCTATCCGAATTTGATTGTTTGTTTTGTGTTTTGATCATTCTGTATCTTTATTCCTTTCTGGTTTAGTCTGTAATTGCTTTATATGATGGAAAAGGTTAATTACTTGTTTTAGGTGGGCTTGAAAATCTGTGAAGCTGGTTTACCAATAAGAGCTGAGCTGGTGCTGTGAAATCCAGGGGCAGTTGTTGTTGGCAGCGGTTGTTGGCAGCCAAAAATATATTTGCATTGAGGGGACCTCTAGGTCTCGGTTAAAATTATAGATTTCAAAATTTTTTAATTTTATCGAAACATGTAATCAAATATTGCATCACATGAAAATACATTTTTCATGTTAACCTTGAGCATTTATCCATAATATTTAACAAAACATATTTTGTAATCTTTATAGATAAAATTCATTTTACCAAGATTATCTCATGATTTTTTAAGAACAAAATGAAAATAAAAGGAAAAACAAAATGAAAATAAAAGGATTAAGACAAACCCTTTATTATTGAGTTTACTAAGTGCGCAAATCAAGCAAAAATACCAAAAATTTTGTTTTCATTAATAAAACTCATTTGCTAATCCCAGATATATGATTACTAAATTTCTCATTTAAATCAAAGAGAAAAATTTTGAGAGAAAAACAATTTTTCTCACGAGAGGAACCTCAGAAGCCATTCAGTTCCTTAATCCCCCCACCCTTTTATTTAATCTTTCTTAAAAGGATTAATTAGGGTGGTTGTGCCTTCTGATATTTTTTTCCGTTTGACTCCTCTTTTTTTTTAATTTATGATGCAATGATTATGCAACAATTGCATAATTTATTTCTAACTACCATCATTAATTATAGAATCAATCTTCTCTTATATTATATGTGACAATTACTTTAATATACCACTATAGTTAATTTAATTAACAACTTAATTAAATTATAATAATTTTAATTAATATTTTAATTAAAATTATATATAAGAGAAATAGTTAAAATTAATCGAAATTAATTTTAACTCAAAAGGTACATGTGATTATTTCTAATTTAATTATCAATTAAATTACTCATCACATCTATATATGGACTCGACTAATAATGTATTTTGAGTGTGACTTATAAGGTCAATAATTTTATCTGAACAGAAATATAATATTAATTCCTTAATATTATATCGGACACAATTTCCGAATTCCTCGTATACCCGGATATATTAAGTATCCTTCCAGAATTCTCCTTTTTAACTACCGATAAAATCTCAAATATTAATTTGACCTCTAAATCATAATATTAAATCCTCTCGTTATGATCCCAATATTGATTAGGGTCACAGCGTGTCAAACCCTACTAGTCAATATACTAATGAGTGATAATTTGTGTTCATATTAAAATAAGACTTATCATTATTAATCTAATTAATGACTCATTCTTACATTGAATAAGTCATATTTCTCCTGGCTATGAATTTATTTTATCAGAACCAAAATATTAACTCCATTAGGATCTTGTCTTGGTGCTACAGGGTAACGAGTCCTATTAGTGGTAATCTCATGTCTCACTACATAACTAACTGTGGTGACTACGAGTTGGATTATCAAGCACGGATAAGCAGTACAAGGTAAGAGCACCTCCACAGCTACCCATGGAAAGACAGTCTTGACACCTAAAGTCAAAGTACTTCGAATCATATAAGACTCATATATTATGACTAAGATAATAACTGTTGACATCTAGCACTATCTGTGCAGTTATTATTAGACATCACTATTCGGTACCCTTAACTCTTTAAGAACCCACTGGTTTATTTAGATGTCATTATATCATGGAAAATGAGATTCCTCCTCAAAATAAACTATGTGATAACCTAGAGGTTCAATGAATGTTCAATTCATTGTCCTATATCGGTTACGAATATTTTTATGATTATCTTTTACCAGAGATATTTATCACATCATTATCAACAACTTGATAATAAATTCTCTATAAATAATCAAAAGGTCGTATATTTCATAGTATATTTAACTACTGCATTCATAATATAATCAACAACTTGAATATTTATTTATTATGAATGTAAAATATACATGTGTCTATTATGGTATAATAATTAATATATAAAAAGCAGTGAATATACTAAGACATACACACCACTGATAACAAACTCTCACTTGCACTGGTGTCATTCACTACAGTATCTAAGACCTATCTCCTGAAGATGGTGGTCTAACTGTGCCTGTGTCATAAGCTTCATGGATGGATTAGCTGCATTGTCAGCTGATGGAACTTTTTGGACTGAGATATCACCTCGCCCAACTATTTCTCTAATTAAATGATAATGCCGAAACACATGTTTGAAGTTCTTGTGAGACCTTAGTTTCTTAGATTGTGCTATTGTCTCATTGTTATCACAATATAATGGAAAGGGACTTTGAATAAATGGAACCACATCTAAATCTATTATAAAGTTCTTCAACTACATGGCTTATTTGGCGGCATATGAGACTGTTATATATTCGGCCTCTGTAGTAGAATCAGCAATAGTCTTTTGCTTAGAACTTTTCTATACTATTGCTGCACCATTTAGGGTGAACATATGCCCTAATGTGGACTTCAATTCATCCTTATCTAATTGAAAATCAGAATTTATATATCCAACCATACTCAGATCTTCTCCTCCATAAACTAAGAACAAATCTTTAATCCTTCTCAAGTACTTAAAGATTGTCTTGACTGTTGTCCAGTGACCTTCACCTGGATCAAACTGATACCTGCTAGTCAAACTAAAAGCAAAGGCTATGTCTAGTCTTGTACACAACATAGCATACATTAGACTGCCTATGGCTGAAGCATACAGTATGCTAGTCATTCGTGCTCTTTCTTCAGGAGTTTTTGGACTCATCTCCTTAGAAAGATGCACTCTATGCCTTACAGGTATTAATTCTCTTTTGCAATTTTCTATCCCAAACCTTTTTAGGATCTTTTCCAAATAGCAGGCTTGGGACAGCCCTAACATTCTCTTAGCTCTATCTTTATACAGCTTAATACCAAGAATGTAGGCTGCTTCTCCCAAGTCTTTCATAGAGAAGATGGATGATAACCACACCTTTATGTCAGTTAGAAAACCAACACCATTACCCATGATTAGAATATCATCAACATACAAGACTAAGAAAGCAATCTTGCTCTCACTAACTTTCTTGTATACACAAGCCTCATTAGGATTTTGAATAAAATTATAACTCTTTATGGCTTCATCAAACACTTGTTCCAGCTTATTAAAGCTTGCTTAAGACCATAAATAGATCTCTTAAGCTTGCACACTTTAGAACTATCTTTAGAATCAAATCCTTTAGGTTTTTCCGTACAAATTTTTTCTTCAAGAAATCCATTGAGAAAAGCAGTTTTGATATCCATCTACCATATCTCATAATCATAGTGTGCTACAATAGCTAAGAGTATTCGAATACTTTTAAGCATGGCTACGGGAGAGAATGTCTCTTTATAGTCAATCCCTTCCCGTTGGCGATACCCTTTCGCTCCAAGTCTAGCTTTATGAATATCAACATTCCCTTCAAAATCTAGTTTGCGCTTGTAAACCCATTTACAGCCTATTAGAACTATTCCTTCAAGTGGGTCTATAAGTTCCCAAACTTGATTTTGGTACATGGAATCTATCTCAGCTTGCATTGCTTCTTGCCATTTAAGAGTATCAATGTCAGACATTACATCCTCATAAGTGACATGATCTTCTGGTTGATTATTACTACTAAATATGAATAACTCTTGGTCATGTTCAATATTAAATCCATACCATTTAGGAGGATGTGAAGCTCTTTCAGATCTCCTAGAAGCCGAAGTGATATCCTTTATCATGTTAGACTCAATTGCCTTACCAATCTCTATTGGTTTAGCCACTTAGATTTGTTTTTCAGATGACTCTTTATCAAAAACAATATGTCTACATTTGCCTCCTTCTTTAAGAAACTCTTTCTCAAGAAAAATGACATCTCTACTCACAACAACAATTTGTTCTTCAAGTAGATAAAAATAAATCCTAAATTATTTATAGCAGCAGCATATCCAACAAATCGGCCTTTAGTGGACCGTTCCTCTAACTTATATGTGTTTTGCCTTTAATTGTAGGTAGGACAACCCCATATCTTAAAATGAGATAATATAGGAGTTTTACCAGTCCATATCTCATATGGAGTAGTATTCACAGATTTAGAAGGAACTCTGTTAAAGCATATCCCCAAAAGGAGATAGGTAAGTTAGTATAACTTATCATACTACGTACCACGTCCAATAAAGTACAATTTCTCCTTTCACTTATACCATTTAGTTGAGTTATGCTTGGTGGAGTAAACTGTATGACAATTCCTTTTTCTTTGAGGTAATCATTAAATTTGGTACTTGAATATTTACCACCTCGATCCAATCGAAGTACTATAATATTCTTTCCTAATTTATTTTCAACTTTGGCCTTATACTCTTTGAACTTTTCAAAGACTTCGGATTTGTATTTCAATAAATAGAAATACCCATATCTAGATTTATCGTTCATAAAGGTAACGAAGAATCGATAATCTCCTCGAGCTAGTTCCTTAAATGGTCCACAAACATCAGTATGAATTAATTCAAGAAAGTTCTCAGCACATATCATTTGACTAGTAAATGAACCTCTAGTCATTTTTTCTTGCGGATATGATTCACAAATAGAGTCATTAAATTGAGAATCTAAATCTTTTAGAATTCTCATATCAACCAACTTTATGGATCCTTGTATTAGAAATATGACCAAGTCTTAGTGCCAAATCTGTGTCATACTTGAATCATCATATTTAGTTTGATTAGAATTGTCATGTATGTTGCTCAATAATAACTCTTTATTATTTATCTTATTAGGCTTATTACAATATAAATAATATAAGTCATGATGTTTAGTTCTAATGCCAATAAGATTATTATTAAAATAAATGTAACACACATCTTTGCAAAAAAAAAAAATTCATAATTATTGTTTGTCAAAGCGGATACAAAAATAATATTTTTATAGGCATTAGGAATATACAAAATATCCAATAATAAGATTACATGATGATTTAATAAAATGGAAATATCTCCCACTTGCTCAGCAGTAACTCTTACTCCATCACCAAGAGTGAGTTTTATCTCCCCATCATATAGCAACTTCTTATGTCTTAGATCCTGCACAAAGGAACAAATATGAGCAGTTGCTCAAGTGTCTAAGACCCAAGCATATGATGAGTTAAAAGAATAATCATATTTTAAATCAACACTTAAATTCAAAGGATGAGAAACACCTAAAAGACCTACAATCCCTTTGCCTTTAGTCTTCTCTAAACTTTTTAGATAAATTAGGCAATTTTTCTTTTAATGACCATCCTTTTGACAATAGAAACAGGTTCCTTTATCAACCTTTGACTTAAGCTAGCCTTTTACCTTCTCTTTATCCTTTTTAGGATACAAAAAAGAGGGAGTGGAATTCTTTCTCATAGTGGTCTTTTTCTTTCTTTTCTTTAAATAAGAAGAAGAAGCTGCCACTAATACTTCTGCCTCTTTCTTTTAAGGATTTATCACATTATTTTGGTGATAAACCAAATTCTATTGCAGCTCTTGCAAAGTGCATTCCACTTTGTTCAAATGGAAGTTAGAAATGAGACTTCCATAAGAACGTGGAAGTGATGGTAAGATACGGTCTGTCTTAAGCTCCGCATCCATGAAGAAATTGAGATCTTCAAGGCAGTAAATAAGCATTATCATCTTACCAACATCTTGGCTTTCCTTCATTGTCATTTGGAATAGTTAAAGCGGGTAGTCCTATTAGTCTCGTCAAAACTTTTCTTTACTAATTCCAAAATATCATCACAAGCATTTATCTTTTCATATTGCTCTTATAGCTTATTTTCCATAGAAGCAAGTATATAACATTTTGCTAGGATATTCTTATCAACCCAATCTGTGTAATGTTGTTTTTCAGCCTCACTTGCATTAGCAGCAAGCACTACAGGTTTTGGCTTACTAGCAACATTCTACAAGTGCTGCTCGATAAGCACCAACTTAAATTTCCTTAACCAATCCACATAATTAGATCCGGTGAGCCTATTACGGTCCAAAAGCGATTGAAGTGGTGATGGTGTAGCTATGTTATTAAAGAAAAATTACTGTAAAAAGAATAAAATGTATCAGTTTAATTATAAATTAATGGTCAAACCAATTAACAAAAATAATTTGGACACATAATCATAATGGTTTCTTCCACTAATTTGACACATCCTACACTTCCCTCTTAGAAAACGGAAGTTAAGTTGGGGTGAACTTCTAATGAGTAAATTGAGTCTCAATAATACTCTAATTAATATTCTTCAGCTTCTCATAGTGGTATTCTTGGAATATTAACATATTAATGAGATAACAACTTTTTGTCAAATACAACAATTGTAAATCCAATTTAATTCTTTTTTAATAGGCTCCTAATACAATAATCTTCAGCTTCACAAAATGGCATTCTTAGGCTAACATAGTAGATGAATTATATCCACGAGATCAATAAAATAAATGGACCCAATCTAGTGCCACTCAGCTTCATAAAATGATATTTTTGCAACACTAGATGCTCATCCATTTTACAAGTCAAGTACATTATTTGACGTTATCATTAATATACAACAACTTGTATATTAATGCTCCCATTGAGAGTCTCAATGTATACATCTTATATCTTTATTAGATTCATTATCTTTAGAAAGATTACTTAATCTTTTATTCTAATTATTTTTTTAAGGTTTCACTTTGCACATTAACCGAATTAAAAATTTACCAGTATCCACAAAGTTGTAAATTTATCTTTGAATTATCACGTAATTCAATTTTAAGGTTAATATTTGCATATTAGTCTTTTTCACGTTATATCTCATATGATCATAAAATGTGATCACATTTATACTCGAATGGTTATGGATCTATAAATATACATATGATATTTGATTAAATAAAATGCATACTACCTCTCATCAGTATGCACTTTATGTTTTATAAATAAATGTGAGCTCATTATATAATTATATTATATAATGTTTAAATTTAATTAATTTTGGAATCAATATATCTATAAATATTTTGTGAGTATACTTTTATACTCATAAAATCTAAAAATAGATTTTATTTATAAAAGTTGAATTTTTTCAACAACTTAAAAAAAAAATCAACTGTAGAATATATATATATATATATAATTTAAATCTTATTTAAATTAATCACATTAATATATATATATATATATAATATAAATCTCATTTAAATTATAATATATATATTTATTTATTTTTAATCTAAGATTAATATTTAAAGATCACATATAATCACATCACATGCAATAATAAAAATTAATCATTTAATTTACAATCCTATTACAATTACTAGAAAAATTCCCACCCCAAAATGAAAATACAAATTAATCTCTATATTGGCAGATCTTTCTTGTTGCTCCTCCTCCTCAAAATTTCGGGCCTGCATGTTCCAAAAAAAATTTTTACATTATATTCTCTTGGCATACAAAGGACTTCAATATAATGGTAAAAATTAATTATGGATCTATTAATATTACAAACCAATTTATAAAAATAATAAAACTCATAACACATTTGAAAAACTCAAAATAAAATAGGAGATATATCATATAACATCACATGCAACATAATATATAGATCAAATCTAAAAGAACAATAAGGAAATTATTCATAACCGAACCGAACCTACTAGTATAAAAGAGTAATTTTGCTCAAAAATTCATGAGAATGGCTCTGATACCGATTGTTAGCGGCGGAAAATATATTTGGATTGAAAGGAGTTCTAGATCTCGGTCAAAATTATAGATTTCAAAATTTTTTAATTTTACCGAAACATGCAATCAAATATTACATCATATGAAAATACACTTTTCATGTTAAGCTTGAGGAGTAATCCATAATATTTAACAAAACATATTTTGTAGTCTTTATGGATAAAATCCATTTTACCAAGATCATCCCATGATTTTTTAAAAACAAAATGAAAATAAAAGGATTAAGACAAACATTTTATTATTTAGTTCACAAAGTGCGCAAATCAAGCAAAAAGACCAAAAACTTTGTTTGGATTGATAAAACTCTTTTACTAGTCTCAAATGTATGATCACTATATTTCTTCTTTGTATCAAAGAGAAAAATTTTGGGAGAAAAACAATTTTCCTCATGAGAGGAACCTCATCCTTCTGAGAAGGATTAATTAGGGTGGTTGGGCCTACTGACATTTTTTTTTTCATTTGACTTCTTTTTTTTATTTATGATTTATAATACAATGATTATGCAACAATTGTATAGTTCATTTATAGCTACCATCATGAAATCAATCTTCTATTTTATTATATGTGGCAATTACTTTAATATACAACTATAGTTAATTTAATTAACAATTTAATTAAATTATAATAATTTTAATTAACACTTTAATTAAAATTATATATAAGAGAAAAAATTAAAATTAATCGATATTAATTTTAACTCAAAAGGTATAAGTGATCATTTTTAATTTAATTCTCAATTAAATTACTCCTCATATCTATATATGGAGTAGACTAATAATGTATTTGGGGTATGACTTATAATGTCAATAATTTTATCTGAACGGAAATATAATATTAACTCTTTAATATTGTATCAGACACAATTTCCGAATTCCTCGTATACCCGGATATATTAAGTATCCTTCCGGAATTCTCCTTTTTAACTACTGATAAAATCTCAAATATTAATTTGACATCTAAATCGTAATATTAAGTCATCTTGTTATGATCCCGATATTGATTAGGGTCACAACGTGTCAAACCCTATTAGTCAATATACTAATAAGTGATAATTTGTGTTCTGATTAAAATAAGACTTATCATTATTAATCTAATTAATAATTCAATATTATATTGAATAAGTCATATTTCTTCTAGTTAGAAATTTATTTTATCAGAACCAAAATATCAACTCTATTAGGATCTTGCCTTGGTAGTACAGGGTAGCAAGTCCTATTATTGGTAATCTCATGTCTCACTACATAACTAACTATGGTGTCTATGAGCCGGATTATCAAGCACGGATAGCCCAGTATAAGGTAAGAGCACCTCCACAGCTACCCATGAAAAGACAGTTTTGATAACTAAAGTCAAAAGACTTCGAGTCATATAAGACTCATATATTATGACTAAGATAATAACTGTTGTCATCTAACACTATCTGTACAGTTATTATCAGCAGTTATTATCAAGTGTCACTGTTCGGTACCTTTAACTCTTTAAGAACTCACTAGTTTATTTAGATATCATTATATCATGAAAAATGAGATTTTTTCTCAAAATAAATCATGTGATAACCTAGAGATTCAATGAATGCCCAATTCATTGTCCTATACCGGTTACAAACATTTTTAAGATTATCTTTTACCGGAGATATTTATCTCATTATTATCAACAACTTGATAATAAATTATCTGTAGATAATCAAAAGGCCGTATATTTCATAATATATTTAACTACTGCATTCATAATATAATTAACAAATTGAAAATTTATTTATTATGAATGTAAAATATATATGTGTCCATTGTAGTATAATAATTAATATATAAAAAGCAGTGAATGTATTAAGGCATACACACCACTGATAACGTTGTAGCTCTAACTTGTGTGGTGGATAGAAAGATTGTACTTCTTCTAGTTTTTGTTAATAAGAGTATGGTGGTATTGCAACTTACTTTTGAGTGTCCGACGGTTAATTTCATCGTCTATCACTAGACTTTCTATTACTTGTTGTAAAATAATTATTAAATTTTTTATTTCACAAAAATTACTAAACAATTTTTTTTATATATAAAAATTACTTCCGGAAAATGAGGTTGTGTCAACCGCAGAAAACTAATGTGGTTGTTGATATGGCGCTGAATTTTTGACACGTAAAATGACATGTAAATACCAATTCTAATTTTGATTGCTACATGAGATGTCTATATAGTTAATTTCATTTATGGTCATTAAATTTACACATTAATTACATTCTAGTCAATAAAAAAGAGTATTTAATGAAAAAATTCCATAACACTTTGAGTACAATGAAAAGAAATTGAAATATGAATTTTTTTTTATGACTGAAATGCAATTAAAGTATAAATTCAGTGATCTTGATTGAAATTATTTTTGTCTGTATATGTGGCATCTAATGTGGCAATCAAAGTTAAGATTGGTGCTTATCTATTATCTGATATGGCAAAAATCTGGTGCCATATTAGCAGTAACATGTGACTAAGCAAAAGTAAGTAGAAGTAATTTTTATATAAAAAAAAAATTATTTAATGATTTTTATAAAATAAAAAATTTAATAGTTATTTTACTGCAAGTTGTAAACAAATTAAGTAACCGGTTTTGGATTAAGATGTTGCTATTTCCATCACGTTGAAAATGGTAATCAATTTTCATAACAATTAATATTACATTTTGTTTGGATCATTTCCTTGAAAAGAAGTACTTCAAAATTTCTAACTCTCATTTTAATTAGTATAAAACGAAGGAAAACGATAAATATACCATAGAAAAAAAAATTAAATATATCATTTTTCTGTACTCAACCTAGGGCTGCACAAAAAATAACCAAATTGATCTAATCCAAACTAAAAATTATAGTTTGAACAGTTTTATTGATAGTTGTGATTTTAAAATTTTTACAAACTGATTTTTTGGTTTGATTTTGGAATAGAAAAATATAAATCCAATAAAGCCCAACCAAATATATATATATATAAGCAAAAATAATATCTAATGTAATTATTTTCTTTTATTTGTAGAATTATTAAAAATCAAATGTTATTTTTGATGAATGTTTTGAAACACTATAATTAGGCAAAAATTACTTTAGTAATCTATAAATTATATTTTGAATTTCTAGAAGTAAAAAATGGTGTGCTAGATTTTTATATTTTAAATGATTTTTATGTGGTTATTTTGATTGATGATTGTTTTAAGTAATTTTTTTGTTGAATTTTTATGACATTTTAATATTATTACTATATTAATTCATTATTAATTAAGCCGACCAAAAACTAAATCTAAATAGTATTAGTTTAGATATTTTCAACACTTCTTGATTTGGTTAAAAATTGAAATTTTTAAAAAATGACTTTATTGGTTTGACTATAAATTTTTAGTCTAAAATGATCCAAGTGAACCATGAACAATCATAACTCAACTCTATATAGACCTTTTGAAGAAAGATAAAAATAATAAAACCATATTAATTTTTCTTTTCGTCTAAATATCCATCCAAAAAATAAAAATAAACTTTGTTTTCATTTTATTTCTTATCATTTTCTTCTTCGTTGAAAATGAAATTTCTTTTGCAATATTTTAAAGCCAAACAAAAAGGGTTAAAGAAATATAGGAGTAAAGCATGGGAGGGAGGCTAAAGTAGAAATTTCCTTCGCTTCATTTTATATTAACTGTGTATTAGAGCACCATTTTCGTTGACTTTGCGTCAGCCATATTTTGGTCAATTAATTAATAAGCCACCAATTTTATCATAATCTTATTTTATATCAGACTGAATTAAAAAAAAAAAAACAAACTACCAATAATCAACTGAAAGAAGCCAACTAACGTGGTGAAATAAGAATTCCAAGTCCATTTAGAAAAATGCTCCAATATACTTTCTACCATATATTTTCAATATAAAAAGGTTAATATATTTTTTTATAATAAAAGTTAGTGCTTTATGACAAAAGATATATATTTTATATTGAAAATGTCTAATGGAAAGTGCATAAAGAAATGATAATAACATTCATCATCCGTCAATATTTGAAAAATAATAATAAGAATTAATAATTACAAAGAAATTAACTCTAAATCATTTTAAAGCAATCATGAATCACGGGAATATTAGGTCTGTAGAGAGAGAATTAGACAAACTTGGGAATTATCAGTACCCATAATTATAAGGATTAATAAACTTGCTTTGGTAAAGCATAGGAGGAGAAGACAGATAATACAGCAGTACATACAAATGCAATGAAGAGTAGGCTAGCAGATGCATATCCCTTGTTGAAGAATTGGTCAGAATTCCCTACCCCAGAAAATATCGGCTTCAAATCTTTTGTAGCACCAAATGCTGCAGCTGCCCCTGTTGCTTGTATATACGACATCACCTGTTTCATCACCAATTAAATTATAATAAACCCATTATCAATGCATAGCTAATCAATTTTTTTTTTATTAATAAAATGTGTATTAATCAAAATCTCATTTTTCTTTTTCTTTCTTCAGGAAGGAAAAGCGAAAGAAAATGACTGGCTAGGTCGGTCCAAACCAATCAGCCAGTTCCTATTTAGACAGTAACTTTCTTGATATAATTTCAAAGGGTTAATTTTACAAATGATATCAAAACTTGTGACTTTATTACAATTTAATACCAAAACTTTTAATTGTTATAAATTGATACTAAAATTTTTAAAAATGTTGAAATATGATACCTTAACTCAATTTTCAATGCAGGAAAGTCTATATAACATGTCATATTACACAAACTTCCACATCAGCATTTCTGCCAATAAAAATAACCACTAAAAATGATGTTTAAGAATTTTGAAAAGCGAAAAAAGTAAACATATCATTTAAAATCCTTAAACGATGTCATTTTTAATGGTTATTTTTACTGATAGAAATAATGACATAGAAGTTTGTATGACGTGGCATATGCCACATAGATTTTTTGGTAGTGAAAATTGAGTTGATATACCAAATTGCAACATTTATAAAAATTTTAATACCAATTTGTGACAATTGAAAATTTTAGTACTAGATTGTAATAAAATGACAAATTTTGATACCATTTGAATAATTAGTCCTAATTTTGAAGAAGAATAAGTATTGTGAGCTCATGGACAATAGATAAAAAAAAATTATTTAAAAATGATAATTTAATTATATATTACGTCATTATTTACAAAATAATTTTTATTTTATAAACGTAATAGGAATAATTCACGAGTGAATATAAGTAATTTTCACAAAATTTTTTGATCATTATCTCGTATATACCTTGTCACCGTAGAAGTCAAAAGTAAGGTATCCATCCCCACTCATCATTCTATTCCCAGAAGCAACTCGGCATAACGTGAAAACAATTTGCAATATTGTATATGCAAATCCAATCACAATAGTTGCCAGCATATACCTGTGAATTTACAAATCATATGTAAATTCCAGAAATTGAAAGGAAAATATAATTTTTTAGAGATTCAATTTCATAGTATAATACAGAATCTCGATCATTAATTAAGCTACTAATTAAATGAACAGATAGATCATACAGGAAGAGAATTAATCTTAATATATTTGTCGTAATAAGCTTATAAGTTAACAAGCTTAACCGTCATATAATTGAGAAAAATATTAATGAAAAGTTGAAGGATGATCACCTGTAGGTATAAACATCCTTGAAATGAATTTTAACCTCAACAAGATTAACAACCAAGTCGGCAGTGTTGGTGGTCAAGATGATAAGTGAAGCTAGGAGGAAAACAAAAGTGACAACTCTCAGTATAAGATTTACCATACGTGAAGCCTTGGATGGTGGTGGTGCCATCTTTGACTAATTTCCCTGCAAATCACAAAGCCTCTCTTTCCCGCAAAATGATATGTGCAATTTCTGTGTCAAGGTTGGTTGGTTGGTCTATTGATTTATAATAATTTTATACAAGAATAGCGTTTACTTCGGCTTTCTTCGCAGTATATGGGCCTCTGGCAAAACAAGTCAACGAACCCAAAAGCCCAAAAAGCTAGCCCACAAATTAAGGGATGCGAGAATCATAGAAGAATTTGGAAACAAACTCCTGATTTGATAGGGTCGTTTCAAATTTTATGCATCCAAATTCTAGAAACTTAAATGAAAAAAATCATTCTAATTTTTCGCATTTTTTTCTCTTTACTTCTTTCATCTCTCTTTCTTCTTTTCTCCCACCACTACCAACTTCATTCACCACCCAAATGATATCTGATTATCACGAAAATCGAACCACAAATAGTTTTCCACGTCCTCACCACTCTAATAACATTAATTTTTCCAAAATTTGACCAGATTTGTGAGATCAACAAGGAAGAAATCGCGTGTCAGGATTGCTCTCTTTGGTTCTCCTATTTTCTGGCTTCCTTTTGCAATTATGACATCAGAAATAGATTTAGAGAGTCAAAAAATCTTGGACTGGATAGTTTGAGTTTCGGAAACTATCATTTTGAGGGCTAATCAGAAAGATAAAAATCACATGCTAGGATTGCCTTCTCCGGTTCTCTTATTTTCTGGCTTTCTTTCTCAAATCTAATACCAAAAGTGGACTCAGAGAGTCAAAAAATCTTAGAATGGACAGTTTGAGCTTTGAAAACTACTGTTTGAGGGATAATTGGGAAACAGAAAATTGCATGTCAGTGCTGCCTTTTCCGTTTCTTCAATTTTTCGGTTTCTTTTCTCAAATTTAACACTAGAAATGGACTCAGAATATCAAAAAAAACTTTGAACTAGACAGTTTGAACTCCGAGAGCAACTGTTTGAGGGATGATCGAGAACAATTCATTCACTTGTTGTACATATAATCTACATATAACTAACATATAACATTTTCTTTAGAAATAAATCCAAACTACAGCATCCATTATAACTTGGTTATACGTATGCTATAAGTGCTAATAAATATAGCCTCTATATAGGCAACATATAGCATATATATATATAATACTTTTGTCTTTTATTATTATTATTATTATTATTATTATTATTATTATTATAAGAAGTGATATGTCACATCCGTTAATTCAGACCTTTATCAATGTGCGCGTTTTGAGTTTTGATGTACCAAATTAACCGAAATCTAAGCATGTTTGCGATTGAAATAGTATCGATATAAAAACAAATTATAATTTTAAAATTAATGAAATAAGAAAATAAAATATGAATATTTAATACTAATAAATTGAATGATATCGTAAATTTAGATTAAATAGTAAAAATGCTATTCCTATGCATGAATTGCAAAATTCAGAGTACTAAGATTGAGGAGTAAATTGAAATTTTTAAGTATACTTAATATTAAACTAGATTAATTAAGATAACCAAAAATTAATTAAAACGAAGGACTACATGCATGTTTTCAACGTGGCTTACATGCATTAAATCTCATTTCTTTATATATAGAATGTGGCAACATTTCATAGAAGGTGGCATTTTATAGGCTTAAGGAAATCTTCAAACAATATTTGATACAATCATTTTGAGTCCAGAACCTTTCTTCTTCTTCTTTTCCTTCATTTTTCCAAGCCAAACGTCCAAAATCTCTCTCTCTCTCTCTTTGGAATTTTCTTTCTTCTGATTTAAAGTTTTGTTTTTCACATGTTCAAATGTACCCTTTATCATACTCTGGTAGAATTTTCATTTGTTGATTTGTAGTCAAGGAAACAACTTTCGAACTCAAAGGTAAAAGAACATGAAACTATTACATTGCAACCGTTCCTATCATTTGAAGTTGAAAATGAGGAGTCCTATTACAAATGCCGGTCTTGAAAATATTGTTGGTTTTAGAAACAACTCTAGGTTAGAGGTATTGCCATTTATGAGAAAGTTGTGCTCAATTCTGCTGGTGACGCTGCAATTGCACATAACTTTTGTTTGATAGATTTAGGTCGGATATTGGGTAAGTTATTTGGAGAAAATTGAAAGGGATAAAAATAAAAAGCAAAAACGCGGAGGGGAGTTTTGTATTTAAAAAACATTATTGGTAAAATTAGAAAAATTCTTTTAAATTGGAGGTGGGTGTCATTTCCTCAATTATAATCCTCGATTCTGAAATATTTCTATTTCTTGAGAAATAATAATTGATGGAATATTTATAATCCTCAACTCTGAAATATTTCTATTTCTTTTTGGCTATATGTAATTAAGGTTTTATACTGTTGTTGTTGTTTTTCCTTTTAGCTTTCAAATATTCGGTTTATTCCTTATTATTTCAAAATAATGTGGTAAGCACCATAACAACTTTACTTTGTATATTGAGGCTATAAAATCACATTACTCTTACAATTTGCTTAAACTCCGCCGACAATCATGAAGGAAGATTGATCTTTCTATTATCATTAATAAGGCCAATTAATGGAACACTGACGCTGATTGCCCAGCTAACGTAATTACTTTATACTTAAAAATTTTGTTATTAATTACAATATTAATGAGGCCAAAAGCACTCTAAGGTATGAATAAATTGGCACGGAAATATTATAGTTTAATTAATTAGAAGTGTTGAATTTGAACACTAAATACTAAATATGCAGCCATCTTAATTATTCTTGAAGAATTGTCTTGTTACCCTTTTTAATCCTATCTAATACGCTTTGAATTAATTGTAATAATTTGGAATACCAAGGAAAAAATGCAATTTCTTCTAATCATACAAATATAGGAAGAAACATTCAATCCTCAACTTTGGTCTAGACACTATTTATAAGTTATGTCTTTTGGAACGTGTATTAACTACAATGACAAATTGTAGTTATTAAAAGATAAAAAATAAGACTCACTTTCAGAAAAGATGGGTCTCTGACTATATCTGTTTTGGTCAAATATATTTTCCCATCTAGATATATTATTTTCTCTCTTAATATGATAACATGATTTATATAGTTTTGATTTAATTAAAAAAAATCCGTAAAGACTATCAAATTAAGAGTTTGAATGAAAATTTGTGCTAGCTTCTTTGCAATAAATTCCACTAATTTGTATATGAAAGAGGATGTGATGGAAGAGCGTGTCAATCACCCAAGTGGCATTACCTTTAACCTAGGGTGCAATTCTAACTCATACTTATTAATCGTTTTATATCCACTCATTTAATTATGAATCGTAAATGGATAGTTTAAATACAAATAAGTTATGAATAGATTCAACCTATTTTAATCCACTAATATATGAATAGATTAGGGTTGGATTTTACTCCAAATTTTTATTAAATTTTTTATAAAATTTTTAGAAAAATTACTTAATATATTAATAATTTTTAGCCATTTTGATATGTTTACATAAAAATTTTTAATATTATTTTTTTAAAATTTTTTATTAATAAAAAATAAATTATATGATTTTGTAGTTAATAGATATTTGTTACCGTTTTTATGGAAAAATTTATTGTTTTTAGTATTAAAAAAAATAATTTTTGAAGTTTTCAATAGAATTTTTTTAAAAAAATAATTATACATTTAAACTACACATTTATCTATTTAAGGCACTGATTGATGCACACAAATTAAATTCAAATAAGTCAAAACGATGGGAAATTAAGCGTATTGTAATCGAAACAGTACTAATACGATTAGAGTCTAATTACGGACTTAAAGAAAGTGAATAATTAATATATGGACTTGTGACACTAAATTATTGAATGAGATTGATAAAAAAGGTAAAATCGCAAATTTATAATTTTTGATCCAACGAGCGAATTGTGAGCGAAATATACCGAGACGTAAAGCATATTAAGATAAATCTGTGAGTAAAATTTTACTTCAAAATTTCTTCCCTTTATAGTCTCAAATTGATAAAATAAAATTCAAGTTCCGAATAAATTTTAGATATATGGATAAATTAGTAGATTAGGATTAAATGGATATGGATATCTATATAATAAATTAAATGGTCATAAAGGATTAATGAGTTGTAAACAATCCAACTCATACCTACCTATTTGCCACCCCTACTTTAACCCTAGCTAAAGGACAAATTGATAAAACCATGCAATACTATTAGTAAAAGTGTAGATGAGATAATGTTGATTTTTTTCAGTTTAATTAGAAATTTCGAGTTCGAACTCTAAGTATACAGTTATTTTAAAACTCATAAGGAAGTAATTTACCACCCTTAAAGATCTTACCCGATACAAATAAAATTATTCTCAATACAATTCTAGTTAACTGACTGAGATACCTATAATCTGACCAAAATAATAGTAATAAAACGATGCAATGCCGATAGCTACGTATGGTAACATAAATCACTTCTAACTTGTAATATATATAAGTTGACATGGTCAATTGAATGAAATAAATTAAACTAAAGTATAGCAAAAGGAAATATAGAAGACAATAATAAGAAGATTCTATATATGTTTTCTGCATTATCAAATCCTGACATAAACTTGAGCTATCCTGACCATTAATGTATATATACTTTCTTCTCAATGGGTAAAAAAGAACCCAACAGAGAGAGAGACAGAGAGTAGATAGTGAAACAGTTTATGCACTCATTGACTGGAAATAAATAGGGAACAACATAATGAAGAAATAAGACAATTAATTAACCAAATTTGTATGTAAATAGATTTTAGAAAGACTATCATCCAGATTAACACAGATAATTAAGCTTATCATGATTTGTCTTGGAAATTTAATTAGCTGGAAATTAATTAGGTTTCATTTGGTTGGTAGCAGAACCGTTGTTGCTCAATATTGAAATTTCAGGGTCGCAAATTAAGGAAAGCAAATTGTGATTGAAGATTCGAAATCTTAGGCAAATCTCACTTTTGGGTTGTCATGGCTTAGGTCCCTTCTCAAACTTGTGTCTCCACATGTTGCTTGATTCAATATTACTGCTAGATATTTCATTAGCTTGATACAATATTACTGCAAGATGTTTCATAGGCTTGATACTGTAATTAGCTAGCTTTTTATGTTTTTCAGTTTTTAGGCAACAATTAGCCGACATTCCATATGAATTTATATTTATATTATTAGTTCACTTATTTAGTGCAACTGGTGGCTGATAGCTGATTGATGTTAATGTTTAGTAAAACTAATTGAGTGATTGTTATTAGAATGTAAAATTACCAATAATAATATAGTTTATTTTATTCAAAATATATATTTTTTTATGATGTATATGTGGAAAAATAATTATTTTACATAATTATTTACTATAATTAAGATAATAAAAATAATAAAATATAATCAATTGTAAATAAAAATATAAATAAATGTATATATACAATTTATAAATAAAATCAATTAATTTAATATAATTCATACTTAATATAATAAATAATATATATAAATTAAAAACATATTATATATTTTTAACATTTAAAAATAAAAATTACTAGTTTAACTATTATTCATAATATTTTATATTTATAATTGTAAATAATTTATTGAATAAAAAATTAATTTTGAGGAAATAAATATTTTATAATTAATAAAATTTATAAGGATAATATAGTCCAAACAAAAAATAAAATTAAATCAGCTACCATGGAGTTTTTTCAAATAACTGATTGGAGTTAGAATCAACTATCAGCTATTTATTGAGATACTTACCAAACACTTATCTAGCAGCTGTTTGGTATCAAATAGTTATCGGCTGCTAGAAACAATTGAACCAAACATCTCCTAATATGGTTGATATCATATTAGAATTGAATGAACTTACACATACTTGATAAATGTAGAATTGTTATTGTTTCAGAATGATTTAAGTCAATCTAAAGTTAATTACACAAAAATTATAAACCATTAATTTTTCTATCTCTTAACTTTCGATATGGGATTATCTCTAACATATATGAATCTCAAGTATATATATATAAATTGATTGTGGGTAGAATATATTTTTCAGGTCAATGATATATATATATATATATATATATATATATATATATATATATATATATATATATATATATAGTTGGTAAGGAAAAATAAGCAAGCAAGCTATTCCTAAATAGAAAAGAAAAGAAATGACCACAAGAATCTAACAAAATATGCATGATTGAGCACATGTGGGAGAACGTGAGGACTGAAAGAAGCAAAAATGAAAGCATAGATTGGAATCTCAGAGACTCAGAGAAAAAGAAAAATGAATAAAGAAAAGAGAAAAGAGAAAGAGAAGCAGTAATAACAACAATGACCTGTCAAAAGCCAAAGCTGCCATCCAAACACAGAGAACATACTCACGCCTACACTCTTACGTACAAATATTAATTCACATCAATTCCCCACTCCATTTTATTTTGAATAATTATGTGGTAAACTTGGTAAATGCTTTAAAATATTTATATCATCAATTTTAAATTTCATCCATTGATCTAAAAGTTGATTACCAATTGTTGAAATTAAAATTAATGATCTAATAGTTCTAAAACTATAGATATAAATTACATCAGATACACACTAAAAATTATCTTTTTTTTTTACTTGGATTTCCGAACTATCTCTTCTTCAAAATCTTATTCTTCTTCCCCTTTTCTTTTTCTTTTCTTTCTTTAGATGGATACCCATATATGATATATCGATCTATCAATCAACCAAATTTCATTCATTCAATTCATTATCTTATCTATAATTTACATATCAACCGACCAAAAAAAAAAATCATATCCTCAGTATATGTTTCGCTCATATATATATATATAGAGAGAGAGAGAGAGAGAGAAGGATTTTGCTTTTTTGACAGTTTAGGGGATAACCTTATTCCTTGTTGGTAAAACATTCTTGGTTGTAGCAAAAAGCAGATTCAAAACCCAGATTCCATTCTTTTAATTAATAAATCCAAACTAAAAAAGATTAACACTACAATGACATCATAATCATGATATATAAACTTTATATACATGGTTTAAAGATAATATTTTTTTTGATATTGCTTTATATTGGTTGTTTTATTGTACAAGAGCCAGAGCATTTTCTATAAATGTTCGTAGACTAAGTAGGAAACCCAAAATAAAAACAAAAAGGGTAAATTGATTATAAATTTTAGTTTAGTAGTACTGATTTAATTTGGTAATTAGAGCGGTGAAGTTTCAAATTTAAATCTTTAGTCAAATCCTCTATATAAGAAAACAAAAAAGTAAAGTAGTCATGTTAAGCTTTTACTCCCTGAGGTGGAAAAAATAGTCACTTTTTATTTTTTATCATCCAAAATTACAAGCCATTTATATTTTTTAAAGTATAATTAGAGTTGTGAAGTTTCAAATTTAAATCTTTAGTCAAATATGCTCTGTGTAAGAAAACAAAAAGGTAAAGTAGTTATGTTAAGCTTTTACTCCCTCCGAGGGAAAAAAATAGTCACTTTTTATTTTTGACTGTCAGAAATTACAAGTCACTTACACTCTTTAAAGTGTAGTTATTTTGTTAAATTATAAATATACTCTTATTTATATATATCCATATTAAATATATCTAAATATATATTTATTTTTTCAATTCTTATTTTAAATAACTATTTAAATTAATTGATATTTATATGAGTATTAATTTAATTTTTATATTAAAAGAAGCTAAATGGTTATTTTCAATATAATAATAAATGATGGAATTTTTTATATATTAAATAAAAATTATTAATTTAATTAATTAATTTTTTAATATATATGAAAGTAGAATTAGACGTTTTTTTTTGGGACAGGTGTAGTAATTTTTATTGCTCGAAAACTTTTTGACCAAGTGGTCATAGGTTAGTTTTTTCCTAACAAAATTCGAGAATCCTATACTAGGATTTGAGTGTGGAGTGTGAAAACTGAAGAATCTATGGAAGATTTTCTCTTTGCATGGATTTGAGTGGGATTTTGGCCTTATTTATTTCAGCTTCTCTCCTTCTTTGTCTATACATCTCTCTCTACTATTACTACTCCTAGTATAATGTAGCAAGTGCGAAAACTGGCATATGCAACAAACAAGTACTTCTCATTTCGGTCAATCTCTCATAATTGTATAATCATTTTTAAGTCCCCAACCAAAACAAACAAATTAGAACTTCCATAATTATGCTTCTAAAATCAGTCTTAGGCTTTCTCTCTCTCTCTATATCTTGTGTCAAAGTCTAGAAAAGATGTCAGACTTAGATGCATTCAACGGTTTTTTGTTGGGTTGAGAAATTCTTGTATTGACTATGTAGATCAAAATAGATTCAGTAAATTTTCGGAAAGATGGCATCAACAAAATATCTGGAAATTTGATAATTGCATAAAACAAATCAATTACATGGTTGGGAGTTTAAATCTTTATCTGATATACAAATTCAGACAAAGAAATGAAATGGCAATGATTCAAATTTGGTTATAAGCTTGGGTTCTGCATTGGCCAGGAAAAGCAAGATGAAGAAGATTTGCAGGGCATGGAGTTCTACATTTTCTTTAAATCACTAATCAAATATATATGGATCTAGCAAAAGTCAACTAGCATACAAAGACTAGGTATTCCTTGCCTCTTTTCTATTGTTAAAAGAAGGCTTATACAAAAGCAAACTAATATTAACTACTGTATGTGGAAAAAGAAACTTGAGTTGGATTTCTCATAGAAATATGATTATGAGATGGAAGTAAATGCCCATGATGCAGCACATTATTCTTCCAATAATTGATTATAACACAAACTAATTTGTAACAAAAGAAATTATGATATAATCATCATTTCAAGCAAAATCATTTAGTACACTGCATTTTTATCTCAAATATATATAGCATTATAGCTCTTCATATGTCAGATATATTCAAGATTGATCCAACTCTCAATTATCCCATAGAATACAAGATATAATTTAGAAATAAAAACAAATAAATAATAAGCAAATAAATTCAAGATTGTAGAAGCCTACCATTCTAACTTCTTTCAGTACAGATAAGTACTTTGATCCATTCTTCTGCCCTCATCACCTTCTTCATTAGACTCAGGGATTTGAAAAGTTAAATTAAGGGAAGTCGATCTACCCGGTCTGAAGCTCGAAGATGATATGATTTCTTTGTATGTGAAGAACCTGTATTAATTCAGTGGAAAGAGCAGCAAGATTTGGATGGAGAATATATAAAAGGGAATCAAGATCACAAAGTAACTAATGGTTTTTTTTTTCTTAAAAAGAAAAAATCACAAAAGATGGCTTGTTGAAGAGGAAGTGAAACCAGGAAGATCAGTAAATGCATTAGTACCCCAGTATTGATCATTTGCTGGAATACCCAAAAAAATTTTTGATAAAATTAAGCCTTGATGATGATTTTCTTCCATTTTTACACGTGCTAGCTGACTAACCACAGAATCCAATGGCTTAGACCGAAGCTGACCAGCATAATTTTGAGGCTCAACCCCTTCACCTTCATATGGATATAACCCAGTTGGTGGTTCTAAATTACCCAAGAAAGGAAATTGCTCCACTTGTTGCAATCTCCATTGATCAACAAGTCCAGTTGATAAAAGAGACCCACCACCACCACCAGCAGTTGAACAAGCACTGCCAATTTGAAACTCCATTTCACCACTACCTGTTGCTGCCACTGGAGGCTGAATTCCCCTAAAATTTAGCCCAATATCCGTAGAATTATAGTCCCCAAGATGATGTACAGGCTGCAAGATTGGCAATTGTGGTGGCGGAGGAGGCATGTGCCCTGTAATATCACTAGTGCAATTATTAGGAACAAGCCCACTGCAAGAGGTAGAACCAGCTTTTGATGGAGATTTCGATCTATTACTTCCTTTACTCCTTTTATTTCTTCTACACCCACCACCAACCGGTACATTCCGAAGTGCACCGCCTCTAGTCCAGTATCTCCGGCAAGTCTTGCAAAAGTGGCGAGGCTGAGAAAGGCTATAATTGTTGAAGTAGCAGAATTTAGTATTAGTTGAATCACACCTTGGACACTTAAGGGCTGCCTCAGGTTGTGGCATCTTGGCCAGTCTAGCTCGTTCCGCCATCAAACCTGGCCTTATAGAGTCTGCCGTGCCACCACCACCTCCAGGAGGTGGCGGTGGCGGTGGCGGTGGTAGAAGTTGATGATTCTGGCCGCCAGCTCCTGATTGCTGATTAGGTTGCTGCAAGATTGGAAGGTGAAAAAAAGTTAAAAAGAAAAAATACCAAATACACAGTATATTCAAGAGAAGATGAATTAAAAAGCATAGGAATATGATTTATAGCTTTTTCAGCGAAGAAGCTATGTACCTAATTAACAAGAGAAAAAATTATGAAAGAAAGAAAGAACAAAAATTAAATTTACCTGCTGCCAGTTGGGTGGATCTAAATAGAATGGAATGGATGACAGAACCATGGTGCTTGAGGTTTAATTATTTCTTTTGTAAAGGTTACTGGGTCTTTTTATTTCTTTTAAATTAATTTTTTTTCCTTGGAGAGAGATATGGTGGAGAATCACATCAAGAAGAAAGAGTTGCAGAAGAAGGTGGAGATGGAAAGATAAAGGAGGGGTGTTTGTCCATTTATTATGTTCTTTGGTCTCTCTTTCTCCTTTCCCTTTCTCTCTTTTTGTTTTATTTTTTTTTTTTTAGGGTTTTAAAGGAATGAATTGAAATGAAACAAGTTACTTAACCTGTAAGCTTCTTTTTATACTGTTTTTACAGTGCCCGTAAAAAAACAAACGGATTAGCGGCCATGCATATACACAGAAAGAAACAGAGAATTAGTAATATTATTAATTATTAATAGTTTAATTGTATGATAATAACATGATTAAAAAGAAAAAAAAAAGGGTCTTGGTGGGGCAGTCATGGGTGGGAGTGTCACTATCGAATGTACCTTTGTTTCTTGGGTCTGTCTCCTGGCGGATTTTTTGTTCTTCTTATTTTATTTTGCATGGAAAATGTGTAATTTTTTTTTTTTAGTTTTTTATAATAATGGTTCTTCCTTTTACGTAGTTTATTGAAAGAAAAAGCTTAATATATGCCCTTTATGCTTTGGAATATAACAATTCATACACCTACCTTAAGGGAAGAAATGGTTCGCCATATTGCTCATCCAAATCTTAATTAAGTATGAAAAGATATGCAAAATTTGTGGTTTAGTTCGCAATAGATTGAGTTTATTAGGAAGAGTTATTGGGTTTGAACCCCACTAAATAAAAATAAAAAAAAAATGTGTGGAAACATGAAAAAGAGATGGAATATTATCGTTAAGGTATAATATATGCAAATTCCATTTCTCTTGAGAAATTTCTGCCAAGGAAGATTCTTTTCTCCTTTTTTTCATAGCATATAAAGGAAATTCTTTGGATAATGAAGAATTGAGGTCAAATGCTTTGTTATAAGGAATAATTAAAGGATCAAAAGCTGGATGATTGATGCCTCTTTGAGGTTAATTCAGGTGACACATGGAAGAGGTGAAGACAATATAAAGAAAATGTACGTAGGACCATTCATACTTTTCTTTCAGACGTTCTTTTTTCAAGTATCGAGAAAGAAATATTTCTTTTACGTTAGTTAAATTTGAACTACAGCATGCATTAATTTATTTTCTTTTTTAGTGTTCAATCAACAGCATATAAATGAAATTGCTTAAACTTGTCTAAATGTTTCAAATTTGAATTTTGAGTAAATAACTTAATGAAAAAAATATTTAATTGTTTTTGAAATCTTACTTGATACACGGTGTATAGTTTTAATTGACTTATTAAAAATACTTTTATTCTAATAAAAATATTAACGTTCTATGTAACGGCCCTGGCTGCCAATATGGCCTCGAATGATTAACTACTATTACTAGTAGCAATACCATAGTCTTATAAACTTCTTTTTTTCTATATTCATTTTTAATTTGAAAATTTGAACCATGTCCTGCCAGCACATCAAATTAGTGTAAGTTTAAACTCTTATATTCAATGCTCAATATATTATCAATATGAAAATTGTCAGGAGGTGTTATATTTTAATCTTGTTTCAAATAAAAATTTAACTTTCAATGAAAAGTCATTCTACCTCCAAATGGTAAAATGGGACAGTAGGTTTGTGCTCTTTAACTAGAAATTTCGAAAAAATAAACAACTCACAATTTACCTAAAACTAATATATTGACAAAAGGAGCAATGAACAAACCTCATATCATAAATAAAGAAACACATAAAATATATAAAAGTTGTTTATCGAAATTAATATGTTATCATTTTCCGGTGAGTTAACTTAATTTTTTTTTTACTAATAAAAATTGACATGTGTCGTACTTAAAATAATATCGTTTAACCAATTAAAATAATGCTAAAGAATCAAATTATTCATTAAATTGTACCCAAATGTATAAATCAGATCATGAACTTTGATTTGTACTATTAAAGCCTTTATATTTTAATGGGGTACAAATAAACTCTAAACTACTTTGATTTTTTTCTCTTTTGAAGAAATCTGTTGGGATAACTTAGTTACCATCATAGATCAACGCAGAACAATTTTGAACTCAACTTAAAATTTGTTTTTCTTTTCTTATTTGTAAAAGAATACGTTATATTAAAATTTGTTTTTTATAATAAGCAAATTAATTATTTTTTCATAATAATAAAATTATTTTAATTTATTTAATTGCATATAATTAAATATATTAACTAAATTAATTTACCTTAAAAAAATAAATTAACTTAATTAGACGGAAAACAAATTTGTCACGAGCCAAAATTTTTGCAATGGGATTCACGATTTTGTTGCTGAATTCTTACAAGATGCTGCAACCATATTTTAGCAGCTAGTGATCCGTCGCAAAGTTAGCAACGGGATGCATATCCATCCTGACGGTTTTTCGTTGACCAATTTTCCAACAGATTTAATTCGTACCAATTAACGACATACAAAATCCATCCCTGAATGACAATTTTCAGGTAGCCTCCTCCCTTGACTATTCTCTATTTTGTATTCAAGTCTTCATTTACTCTTCACTATTCAAGAAGTAATTTCTTGGGTTGACATAAGCGTTACATTTTCAATAACATGTGCTGTACTGGTAAAAAACACTTTATCTCCTCTCTTACGTGTCAGGTTCGAGACCTTACAAAACCAAATAATAATAATAATAATAATCGAATGGATGTACATAGTACAAAGTGGCATTTGAAATGATATATCACTGTAACCGATTATATATATAATTTGATTCTGAGCTCCATATATCGAGATAGAAATGAATACGCGTTTTGCAGACATTTTATACATCCTTTCGATAATAATTTGTAAACTCGTCACAGATTTGGGTATAATACGAGTCCCGCTACCCGATATATATATATATAATTTATTCTATTTAAATTTAATAAATGTAATGATATAATTAATTATATTTTTAAAGATTGATAAATTACCAATGTAATGGAATTTCGAGATTAAAATATAATTTTTTATTATAATGTATAATTTTATTGTTAATAATTTAATGAATTAAATTTTAAGTTTTATTTTATCTATTTTATTTGATTTTATGGTAATTTATAATATATTATTTTTATATTTTAAAATTTGTAATTATTTAATTAGATTGAATTTTATTTCAGTTTAAATTTTTTAATAATAAATTAGTAATGTTAATCAAATTTGAGACGGATACGGATATTAACATTAAATATTTAAATTGATTTAGAATGGACTCAGATTGTAAAATTATATAATCGGATAGAAAAATTTTAGCGGTGTTCTTCCCGTTGTTATCCTAATTACATCTTTTATAGCCACAGCCACAGGCATGCAGGTGCTTTGAAAAACTGAGAAGTTGGAGCATTTTGTTCTCTATGTACTTGCTAGTTTTACCACAATCGATCAATGCATTCAAATCATGTCTTCCATGGATGATTATTTATGTCTTTGTTCTCTGCTCAATTAATGCCTCTTCCACCATATTCTTGCTTGTTACTACGTATAAGAATTAAAGGGAAAAATTAACCGCAAGTAATGAAATTGGAAAATTATTATTTACTCATTAAGTTTGATATATTGTACTTGCTAAATCTCTTTGAAGTTTAAAATTTATGAAAAATTACTATTAATTTCATCTAATTTGACATAATATATTAATATTTTCCTGAAATTTGAAAAATTTATAATTTGTTTCCTATAATTTGACATAATATAATAGTACCCTCTTCAAAATTGAAAAAGAATATAATACACTAATAAAAAGGAATATTTTCTTTCTTTCATTAAGTATTAGTCTAATAAATCAAATTTGCAAGGGTACTAGTACAATATATTAAAGTTTCAGAAAATAAACAGTATAATTTTTAAATATCAAGAGATACTAGTATATTATGTCTAACTATATGAGACAAATTGTATATTTTTTAAATATCAGGAAATATTATTATATTATGTCAAACGCAAATAATAATTTTTTCTAAAATTTATACAATTTATTCTCTCTATTTTATCATATTCTACTAATATATCATTTCATTATATTTTTTTTATTATAAATAGATGTTATATTATAGTAAAATGAGAAAGAAAAAAATTAGTTTTATATTTAATAAACAACTTAGTTTTTAATTATATATATCTATATAACTTTATGGGAAAAAAGGAAAAATTAAACATTGTTCTTCTTTTTACTATTCTAGAAAGAAGATTTGAACAAAACTTTTCCCCCATATATTAAGCAGAATTTGTCCCCATATATTAATTCTCACTTTAATTTTTTGCTTTCTCAAATCAATTTTCTGATTGCAATTGATTAAACATTCCAGGTTTTGATAAGTAATAATTAATCACTAATTGTATTAATAATTAACATATATAGTTGTAAAGTGTTAACCAAAATCCTACTATATATATGCTTTTTTTAATAAATCATTTTTCTTTTATTAATACTATATATGTGCTTAATTAATTATAATCCAATATGCTTGCTATTTTATAGAAATATTTGTTTTAATTTATTAATAAGACATTTCATTTCTTACCCCTTTTTTTCAATAAAAAAACTAATAACTTTTAACTTAGTAGTACGGATTCAGTGACTAAAGCTAGCTGTCAAAGTTTTAAATTGATTCTCTAATCGACCTCTTGTAAAGAAAAAATAAGAGGAAAGCATGTTTAACCCTCATTTGCTAAAAATGTAACAAGGAATGATTCCTCTCGCTTTCAACTATACAATTATAGCTTTATTTGGATGCTTCATTTGCATTGAAATAATTAAATCATTTGATTGTCAAAATGAAGGTTGTAAAAATCTGTTCGGTCAATGAATTAGAAAAGTTAGAGAGTTATAAGTTTAATATCGAATTAGAATCGAACCAATCTGCGTAGTATTTTCATAAAATATAATGTCTCATATATAATAAAATAGAATATGTCTCATACATAATAAATAAAAATAAAATATAAGTTGTTGGATGTCATTCTTAGTGTACAATATTAATATAACATGTCTTATATTTTCTTTTTTTATTATTTAAAAAAAATCATATTTAATATTTGTATAACTAAATATTTAATTAATTATTAAATGTAAAAGTAATATATAACTTAAAAACACAATTTCAAATTGTAAAAGAAAAGTAATATAAAAAAGAAGAAAATAAATATAAAAAGGAGAAAATAATCTCACATAAAAAAAGTAAGAAAGAATATGACATAGCATTTTATAAATAAGGGTGGATTAAGTTTTCAAAAACATATTTATTTTGATCAATGTAATCAATTTGTGGTTAACTCATCTAGTTTTGAGGTCATTTTTTTGGTTGAACTGACTAAATTGACTAGATTGAACCAAATTTAATAATTAAATTTTTTTGCTTAAAATTAAAAAAATCCAGAAAAAATAGTCAATCCGGTCCGATTTTCAGTTTTTTCGATTGAACCGACCGGATTCCCGATTTTTTCATCAGACTATTTCCCCTCCGCTTCTTGAGGTAAAAACCATCCGACTTAGTGTCCAGTTCATAGTTTTTTCAATTGAACCGGTCATACCGGTTTTTACAACATGGGTCAAAATGACGTAAATTGTTGAAATTCTCGTGGCTTCCTTTCCCTTAATTAGACTTTTTTTTTTCATGTTTTTTAGAAGGGGTTAGTGCATGCAACTAAATAATATAGATCAAATCTTTTGATCATCAACTTGAATAAATCTAATTAACACATATATATGAATTTATAAATAAGATATTATATACAAAATAAATTCTAAGATGGGATGAAATAAGAGTTCATTCTTTTATAATTAAAAATTTCGAATTTAAATTATGAATAAAAAATATTTTTAAAATTTAAAAAGAATTCGATAAGTCTGTCTGGTATGAATTAATGTTACTAAAATAATTTTAAAAAATAACTAATTAAAAATTGTATCTAAGGTAAGTGGTGTCGGAATCTAATTCCCCTGTCTAATCAATGTTTGGCAGAATATCACATTTTCATGCAAAAAGTAGCCTCTTCTTGTATATTTGCTATACATACATAGATGGAAATGAAGCTTATTTTGCAGCTTTTGCCACCCATTATTTTATTTCACTTGCTGTCACCTTTCTTCCCCACATAGGCACATACCCTTAATTTCTTCTCCCTCTCTCAAAACTAAGATAATATAATTTAATTTACACAATTAAATATTAATTACTTCAACTAATTAATCCAATTTCCTTATACATTAATTAATATAAATAAGTAGTTGATTTTGTATGTTTAGTCTATAACCACAAGTGAAAAGAAAGAGAAAATTAGAGAGCTGTCAATATAAGATTGAGAATCAGAAAAATCTTGTTTAAAATTGATGGTGGTCATGTGCTTAGGTATTTGAAGATTCTTGAGTTATATTCCAAAATAATTTTTTAAGACTGCCAAACGTGGCACTAATATGGTTTGTTTATTCACGTTAATTAAGCTGAGATTTTTAATCAGACATACAGCGGTTCAAAAATGTGAACTCCACCCACTTACATATAAATTGTGAAATTATTGCGTGTATTGAATCTATATAGACTAAATCAATGAAATAATATTATGTGTCTAAAACAATTTATATGATACTTTTTTACTGATTTGATCTATATAAATTCAGTCTATACAAAAATTTTTTCCGCAAAAATATGCTTCCTGTCGGTAACTAGTCGATGTAGAATTTTAACACACCTTCTTGAAGAATTTGCAAGTGATCCAACATTAAAAAAACTAGCTGTTCAGAACTGTTCTAATTAAACTCAGTTTGAAATGGGTAGTTAATGCTTAATTGTATTACCTAGAGAAGAATAAGGATAGTTTTGAGGTGGGAATACGTTGAAGAAAGTGTTAGAATTAGAGTTGAAGAGCTTTTTCAGAATCTGCATAATCATTAGATCAAGTTTATTCCTTTCATATGAAAAAGGAACAAGCTTGTTGGAGTCAGAAATGCCGTTTTGATCGGATATATATATGAAAATTTTTTAGATAAATTTAGTCTATTACGTTATCTATATAGACTAATCCAATTACAAAATAATATATATACATGTTGTATTCATATCAACGAATGAAAATAAAAAAAAATTAAATGCATATCACCATATAATTATATTAATTTATGAATAATATTCTATATAAAATTTTTTCCAATTTTATGGTTTTAGGAGGAATTGAAGAGAACAAGTGTTTGAAGTATGCTGTGGGCTTGGATTGTGTGATCACCGTTCACCACAATTGCTCTGTAAACCCAAATCAAATGTCCAGTCCACAACCATAGCCCGAAAGCAATGTAAATATTTGGGGAAATTTTTAAAAAGAATTTTTTAAAAAAAAAAGCGGATAAATATTTTAAAAAAATAATACATCTTAAAATTTTTTCCAAAAATACTAAGTGCATAAAAGTTTTTTTCAAAAATTTATAAGTGCTTAAAAATATTAAAAAAACTCTGAAAATCAAGGTTTACTAAAATTTTACTCAAGATTTACACAAAATTAATAAAAATCGAAGTTAGAAAAATTTTATCAAAGAGTTACTTAAAGTTTACTTAAGTTATATCCAAAATTTATTAAAAAATTAATGAAAGTTAAAGTTACATAAGTTTTATTCAATATTTACCCAAAAAATTATTCGAGGTTACTAAAAATTTATCCAAAATTTATCATAAAATTAAAGAAAATTAAAGTTACAAAAGGTTTATCAAAAATTTACTTAAAATTTGCTTAAATTATACCTAATGTTAACTTAATAAAAATTGAAATTATACAAAGTTTACTCAAAATTTATCTAAAAATTATACAAAACTTACGATAAAATTAATAAAAATTGTGATAAGGATATGAGTTGAGGATAAAACTCCATTCCTACACGAACTCAATATTGTCTGCTATAGAATTCTAATTATAATTGTATTCGGTTACCACTTTCAATACTTGTATAAATATGTACATTCAATCATGAATAAATCAAGTGATTATATTTTATCGTGGTATCAGAGCCACTTATCAAATTGAAATTATAAAAGATTTATCAAAAATTTTCTTTAGATTTATTCAAATTATGTCTAAAAATTATTCAATTTTTACAAAAAAAAAATTATTGAAAGTTGAAGTTACATAAGGTTTACATAAAATTTATTGAAATTTATTTAAAAATTACTCAAGATTTATCCAAAATTTACCAAATATTTACTAAAAATTTATCCAATATTTACTAAAAATTTATCCAATATTTACCAGATGAATACTCAAAGTTTACCAAAAGGTTTGTCCAAAAGTTTATCAAACATTTATCTAAAGTTTACCAAAGATCTAGTCAAAGATTTAGCAAAGTAAATAACTTTAATTAAATATAAATTTATATATTTTCTTTGATAATTAAATTTTTACCTAAGGTTTACTTTGATAATTGAGTTAATTAAATTTATATTTATATATTTCTTTTGCTAATTACATTAATTATATAATGATTAAAAATAAATAAATGCATATATATAGATAATTGGTGGCTATACAAGTTAAATAAATTTTTAATCTATATTTAAAATGTGAAAAATAACAATTTTTTTGTCTCAATTGAATGAAAAAAATGTACTAAATACACAATCATTTTTGTATTTGAAAAGAAAAAAATAGGTAAAAATGAGAATATATAAAATTGGAATGAAAATAAAAAGGTAGCATCGGTAAAATTAAAAAAAAATTCAAATGCCGGTATCCCATGAAATTTCCTCATTTTTAAAAATTGAAAAACATGTTAAATCTATATATATATATATATATATATATATAAAAGCATGTTAAACTATTTTTAAAAACTGGATATTTAAAAATTCTTTCAAAAGTATCAAAATCAACCTTAAAATTTCAAATATATTAAAAGTAAAAAATTTGAGCCATAAATTCAGTTTTTTTCTTTTCTGGCTCAACATGACACTCTACTTAGTTTATATTTAAAATTTATTCAAAATTTACCCGACGATATTTACTCAAAATTGATATACTATGCGTGCTGCTTTAGTGTGAGGGTACTGCTTTAACAAGAACATAATATTCAAAGTGCTTAAGTATTTATTTCGCGTCCAATTTCTGAGATTTATAGGAATTTTAGAAAGTAAACTAAACAGACATTTTATTGAAATTTTCAGGTTAATTATAAAAATAGTACCAAAGTTTATTATTTTCTTGTAATTTAATATTAAAATTTTTGAAAATATTGTAATATAATATCTCAATTCAATTTTTGGTACCAAATAGCTAATGCGGACCAATAAAAATAACTATTACAAACATTCTCGATTAAGGGTTGTAAATTTTTTTTTCTTTTCAAAGTTTTTAAACGATATTATTTTTAGAAATTATTTTTACTTATTAAAATACTGACATAGAAATTTATATAACTTGATATATCACATAGACTTTTCAATACTAGAAATTGAATTAAGATACTAAAATACGACATTTCTAAATTTTTTTTTACCAAGTCGCAATTAAAAGTGTAATACTAAAGCGTAACAATACTATTTATCCTATTAGCCCGAAATATTCCCCAAAATATAAATTTAAGAATTTTTGAACCAGGCCATAACTTCCTTAGCTGGAGCTGGGGAAACTCAAGAGACGAGCATAATCTCTATGTCAATATTCAATCCTAGACGATCTGTTGCCTATATTAATTTAGATCTAAAACAGCAGCTTACAAAGCAAGGAGAACTATAATGCTTGGCCCCTCCACCAATTTGTGTTCCAGCCATTGAAATTTTCATACCCAATTAGAGTAATTCAACAATGCATTCTTCTCCCAGTAGCGACAGTGAACGCTTGATGTTTAAGGCAACGAAACCCCTTTTTTCAAGATTATTTTCCGTGATACTCTTCGTTATAAGAAACTGGTAAATGTTCTTCTCACTCTCTCGCTTTCGTTCTTTTGGCTCTTGATTCTGTTTCTTGCTTTTCTTTGCATAATGTTTACCGGGTTTAATTAGTTTCTTTCCCAGTTTTGATTTTGATAATTCCATGTTTAGGGTTTCCCCATTGTTTATAAATTGTTATGTGGTTTGATGCTTTTGAACGGCAGTGTATTCCTAGGAGGTTTGTGAAAAATTATGGAAATAAGCTGCCAAATTCTCTTGTACTTAAGGTCCTAGTGGTGAAGTATGGCCAGTGAAGTTGATCAAGCGTAATGGTAAGATTTGGTTGGAAAATGGGTTGCAAGAATTTTTGGAATTTTGCTCTCTAGCGTATGGATCCTACTTTGTTTTTGAATATGATCAGAGGAATTGCTGTCTCAATGTTATCATACTTGACATTAGTGCTTCAGAAATAGACTATCCATACAGAAACAACGGTGAGAATAAGAATGACGAGGCTAACAATCTTGAGGAAGAACTGGTGTAGCCAAATGTTGAAGATGCACAAAATGATGTCTCAGTTGAAATCTTGGATAAATTCTCAGACTTGGAAAACAAAAGAGAATTCATCATTACCATTCGCTCAGCCTCCTAAGAAGATGAAGCTAAAAGATCCTAAAGGACGATTTGAAGTATTCAATTATATTTCCCTTCTTGGATGGTCAAATAGATAGCTCAAGTTGTACTTTTTATGCTTGTCCAATGTTTGTTTTTATCTAACAAAATGGCAGGCAAGAATTTCTGGATTATTACTCCCAAACATATGGATCCTGTCTTGCTTTTCAATATGATAGACAAAATTGTTATTTCAATATTATTGAATTTCACAAGAGTGCTTCAGATACTGACTGTCCATTCAATATCATTGTAGATGTTGAGGAGCCTAACGTTGAGGAAGAATTCCAAGAGCTACAAACTAAAGAAATTGAAAGTGATGTCTCTATAGAAATCTTGGATCAATTCTCGCCACCTCGAAAAAGCGAAGAGAAATTGCCATTACCATTCTCTAGGCCTCATAAGAAGATGAAACAAGAGAATTGCCCAAGATAATCTGAAGGTAAGCATGTCTACCGAATAAAAATAATGACTAGCTCAAGTTGTATTTTTGCTTTTGACGAAACTGGAAAACTTGATTTTGCAGCAAAGAGAGGCAAAGGGGAAAGTTTTGTGAAGAGAACAAACTCATTGACTTCTGAAGAAAAAATTTATGCACTTCACAGAGCAATAACTAATTATAAATCTGAAAATCCTTTCTTCATTATTGCTGTGCAACCAACATATGTTGTTCTTGCATCTAAGTTGGTAAGCATTCAGTTGAAAATTGTTAGTTTAAGTACGAAAATGCGTTTCCAGTTTCAAAATATAATTTTGTTTTTCCTTTTTTTTTCCTGAAAATCTGTACTTTTCTTTTATTGTTTGTGCAGGCTATACCAGTAAGCTTTGCCAAGAAATTTTTCAAGAAAAAGAGCGGTGACATAATTCTAAAATCTATTGATGGAAAAACTTGGTCTGTCCAGTACAGTATTAATATAAGCAATAGAAAAAACACAACTAAGATATATCTTGGTTGGAGGAAATTTGTAGAAGAAACTTGTTTGGCAATTGGTGATGTTTGTGTCTTTGAACTGATTAATGGAACTGAAGCTATACTGAAAGTTGTTATTTTCAGAGATTTTGAAGGGGCAAGTAGAAGCCAGCCACTTGGTCAGTTTCAATCTGTAAATCCAAATCCAGTAATTAATTATCTTTTTTATTAAATAATGCCAAAGTGATGTAGAAAGTAAAATTCACTCTTCTTTCTGTTGGTGTTATGCAGGAAATAACAAGGATTTGAAACGCAAAGAAAGCTCATGTTCAAAGGCTATTCAAGATACTGATCCTTTCTACAAGTTTTCCTCTTTGAATCCATTCTTCAAAGTGAAAATTCAACCTAGCTATCTTGAGCACTGCTTTATTGTATGCTCTTGAACATCAATGTTGTAGATAGAAATGGCATCATACTAATTTGTAATATTTCTTTAAATCCTGGAGAAAAATAACGTGCCCAGAAAAAGGTCTTCAGTTGTTCTGATCAATTTCAGATTCTCTTCACAATCAGAGTAATGACGAATTCAACTTTCTTCCTTGTTGCAGAACATACCAAATAGGTTTATGGAGAAATGTGTGAAGCTAGGGAAAGTTATGTTGCAGGTTGAGCACAGAGTGTGTGGTCTGTGAAATCAATCAGCTGCCAAGATAGTGGAAAGAAGTTGTCTGCTGGATTCAGTGCATTTGCCAAGGAAAACTCTCTAAAAGTGGGAGATGGTTGCATCTTTGAGTTGATTAATACTGAGACTGGTCTGCTGAAAGTCTCCATTTTCAGAAACGTTGACTAAACTTTGGCATCGGTATCTTGGATTGTATATATTCTTACAAAACTTTCTACAGTGTTTAATTTTGAGTTTGAAATCGAAATTGGAATAAGCTGAAATTAGAAATGTAATGTGTTTCTTTTTAAAAAAGAGAAAAAAAAACATATAGAAGAAAAAATCGTAAATTAAGTGTCAATTTGATCAACTTTGTCCAGGTATATTATCACACGAGGAAAAGAAACAGTTAATCATAATTGAAATTACCACAGCTGAATCTTCCCCAAGTTGAATGGCCATTACAGGTCCTTTACTTCTGGCTAAATCTCGAAGGCGACGGTGGGGTTGATCGCCAACTAGCTGATGAATGTTTCCTAGAAGAGGTAACTTCCATGGCCCTGCAGGATGAATGGAAAAGCCGAGTTGTTTTTCTTCCATATCCTTAATACCATGAAAACGAAAAAAAAAAAAAAGAAAGCTTAAAAAGACTGCAAATAACTCAAAGTTGAAAATGGAATGAAAAAGGTCATTTCTTCCTTAACCGGATATGTCAAATTCGAGCATTGTATACAAAGTTTAGCTTTAAAACTTGGGCGATAGCTCCCAAATAAAGGGATTTGAAACTCCATAACAGAAAATGTTAAGTAAGGAGTAACAGCTAACGCAGTGTTTTACTCGAATTACTCGTCTTATAGAGTAATGTTTTTTGCTTTTTGATGCATTAACTAAATCACAAATCAGCTGATAAGAGTAGGTTTGATACAAATTTAAATCCCACCAAAATAAAACATAACACAATCAGAAATCTGTTCCATTAATATTTTATTCAATCCCATTAAGTTTATTACACTTTGCTTGAGATTAAAATAAAACCAAACACAATAATACCTTGTTCAACTAAATTCCCTCTCCTGGCAAAGGATGGAATGGAACAGGAATCAACTTAAGATCAAGTTTTCTGTTAACTGAACCACCATATGATTCAGACATGTCAAAATTCTCAGGAGTTATCCCATCAGGAAGTTTTCAATCAAAATGATACAGCAACTTTGCAAGGAAGAGCTCAACATGAGTTGCACCTAACATCATGCCAGGGCATATCCTCTTTCCTGCACCAAATGGAATGAATTCAGGATTGCTACCCTTATAATCCATTGAAACATCAATAAATCTTTCTGGATTAAATTTCTCTGCTTCGGTCCACCTTTTTGAATCCCTACAAATTGCCCAAACATTGATAAAGATCTTAGTCTTTGGATAAATTTCATAATGGTTAATCTTTGAACTTCTCCTGCACTCTCTTGGAACCAATGGCAAGGCAGGATATAATCTCAGAGTTTCTTTGATAACTAACTTCAAGAATTTTAAGTCCTGAATGCCTGCTTCATCGACAGTTCCCTTTTCACCGAAGACTTGCCTTACTTCTTCTTGTGCTTTTCTGAGTAGTTTTGGATTCTTTATCAATTTTGACATTGCCCGTTCTGCTGTTTTGGAGGATGTATCGCTTCCGGCTGCAAACATGTCCTGCAATATAGAATAGTAAGTAAACTGCAATCATATGTTCAATAACAGAAAGAAGGTTCATTAGGACAATAAGTATAATGCTGACCAGAATGGTTCCTTTGATGTCGTCGTTGGTCAAAGGGACTTGAAGATTTCCATTTTCCTGCAGATCTAAAAGAACATCAAGAAGATTGTCAGCTTCAACCTGATGATCACCATTCTTGTACACAGCCCTACTGGCTCTGTGCTCGTTTATGATGTCCTCAAGAATCTTGTCTGTTTTTTTATACAATCTCTGGAATTTCAGCTTGATCCCACTAACCACATGAAGAAAATTATAGGAAAGAAACAGATCTGCAATATTGAAACCTCCTGATGCCTCGAAAAGGGCATCAATGACATGCAAGAGTTCTTCTTGTTTCTTGCATTTCTCCCCTACAGAGATTCTTGCCATGATAGAATTGGTTAGAGCAAAGAGCAAATTAGTAAGACTGACAGGAGTCCCCGCTTTCGAATGGAGAAAACTGATAAAATTCGATACCTCTTCCTCCCTGACTAATTTGAATGACTGCACACGTTTAGCACTAAACAACTCCAGTATGGAAATTTTCCTTAATTGCCTCCATTGATCTCCATAGGGTCCAAAAACGATGTCATTACCACTGTAAAGCAACATTTTCGAGGCAAGGCTGATGGGTCTATCAGCAAAGGTGATATCCTGAGTTTTCAGCACTTCTTTGGCTGCATCTGGTGAAGAAATTACCACAACAGAATGTTCTCCAAGTTGCATACGCATAACAGGTCCATAAGCCTTGGCCAAATCTTGTAGGCGATGATGGGGTTGAGCGCCAACTAGCTGATGAATGTTTCCCAGCAGAGGCAACTTCCATAGCCCTGGAGGATGAGTGGAAGAGGATTTGTATTTCTTCCATATCCTCAATACCATGAAGATGAAAAGAAGAAAGCTTAAAATCAAAAGAAGGGCTTTGCGGCTCCATAGCAACAAATATTTAAAGGACTCCAATACTGTGAAATCAAGAAACAGCTTAATGCAGTGATCTAAAGTTGTCTTCATTTTAAACAGTGATGTTGCTCTTTTTGTTTTTTTCACATTATTTAAATCATAAATCAGAAGAATATAAAATTATGCATGCAAAAAATTCTATGGGGATCTCATCAGACACCAGCTCAGCTGCATATATTTGACTTCTCATATAATAACTATGATATTAGTCTTTTGAAGTTAAAAGTATTGTTTATGACTTTCACGTTTCAAGGCATAATTATATAATGTTTTGGGGCTGATATCTTCACATGATTTGCATGGCAATAAAATACCATAATTATGTAACTTCTCCTGACAAGAAACATACAGAGCAAAATGAAAAAATGTGTTTCCTTGTGCCCATTTGGAAAAGAAAAAAAGTTTAGATGACAACAAAAAATTCTGCATTTAATGTCAAATCCCAAGATCCCAGAGCAAAAACTAGCTATCACCGCCTTCTGCAAGCCATGTTGGATGTGAAAGTTTTTTTTTTTTTATTGAAAAGAATTCTAAGTATCGGTAAAAATAAAGATTTTAAACAATTTTTTTTTGACCGAAACATATAAATATATTTTACATAATATATAAATACATTTTTTTATGTTAATTTTAAATATTTATTCATAACTTTTACAAATTATATTTTGTAAAATTTATGAATAATATCTATTTTCCAATATTATTATATGATTTTTAGAACAAAATAAAAAAATAAAAAAGTTAAAACAAACCTTTTAACACTAAGTTTACCCAAAATAAAAAACCAAAAACTTTTAATTATTTTTTATAAAATTTTTTACTAGTTCAAAATATATAATTACAAATTATTTCATTTTTTTTTTTTTTTTGCAAATTATTAGTTTCTTACACTTTTAGAGTTTTTCCTAAGAGAAAGCAAAATGAAAATAAATATATATGAAGAAAAAAAAAGGCCATCATCGCGAAAGAAAAATTTATAGCCGAAGAAAAAGAGGAAAAAAAAGAATAACTAAATGAACCGAAAAAAATTAACCCTATTAAAGAAAGGTAGAAGAGGGTTGTTGAATATGTGATTTTTTTTTGTCCGGTGGAACCATGAATCAATGAATCAATTTTCTCTTCTATTAATTATAGTAATTACTTTAATATATTATTATAGTTAATTTAATTAATAACTTAATTAAATTAAGTTATAATAATTTTAATTAATACTTTAATTAAAATTATATATGATAAATAATTAAAATTAATCAATATTAATTTTAATTCAAATAATATTATTTTTAATTTAATTTTCAATTAAACTAATTCTCACATCATAAATGTTAGCTATCAAAATAATTTAATTTGGGTGTGACTTATAAGGTTAAAATTTTTATCGGAATGAAAATATAATATTAACTCTTTAATATTATATTAGACACTATTTCTGAATTTCTCGTATACTCGGACATATTAAATATTTTTCTGGAATTCTCCTTTTAATTACCGATAAAATCTCAAATATTAATTTGATCTCTAAATCATAATATTAAGTCATCTCGTTATGATCTCGATATTGATTAGGGTCACAACGTGTCAAACCCTATTATTCAATATACTAATGAGTGATAATTTGTATTCTAATTAAAATAAGACTTATCATTATTAGTCTTATTAATAATATTGATTTCACATTGAATAAGTCATATTTCTCATGATCAGGAATTTATTTTATTAGAATCAAAATATCAAATTCATTAGGATCTTGCCTTGGTGTTGTGGGGTAACGAGTCCTACTATTAATAATATCATGTCTCACTACATCACTAATTGTGATGACTACAAGTCGGATTACCAAGTGTGGATAGTCTAATATAAAGTAACAACACATCTACAGTAACTCATGAAAGGATAGTCTTGACACTTCAAGTCAAAAGATTTTGAGTCATTAAAGACTCATATATTATGATCAAGTTAATAATTATTGACGTCAAGCACTATCAGTGCAATTATTATCAAGCGTCACTATTTGCATTTTTAACTCTTTAAATACCAACTGGTTTATCCAGATATCATTATATTATGAAAAATGATATTCTTCCTCATAATAAACTATATAATAACCTAAAGGTTCAATGAATACTCAATTCATTATATTTTTCGGTTATGAATATTTTTAAGATTATATTTAACAAGAGATATTTATCTCATTATTATCAATAACTTGATAATAAATTCTCTGTGGATAATCAAATGGTTGTATATTTCATAGTATAATGTAACTACTATATTCATAATTTGATCAATAGCTTGAATATTTAATTTATTATAAATATGAAATATACACATGTTCATTGTGGTATATTATTTAATGTATAAAAAGAAGTGAATGCACTAAAGCATATACACCACTGATAACAAACTTGCACTTGCACTAGTGTCATTCATTATAATATTTAAGACCTATTTTCTGAAGATGGTGGTTTAATTATGCTTTTTTCATAGGCTTCGTGGATGAATCAGCCGCATTATCAGCTGATGGAAATTTCTACACCGATATATCAACTCGCCCGGCTATTTCTCTAATTAAATGATAACGCTGAAGCACATGTTTGGAGTTCTTGTGAAATATTGGTTTCTTAGACTGTGCTATTGCCCCATTGTTATCATAATACAAAAAAAAAAAATGTGACTATTAATTAATGAAACCATATCCAAATCCATTAGAAAGTTCTTCAACCACACGGCTTTTCTGGTGGCGTCTGAGGTTGCAATGTATTCAGCCTCTGTCGTAGAATTAGCAATGGTCATTTGCTTGGAACTTTTGTATACTACTGCTGCACTATTCAGAGTGAAAACATGCCATAATGTGGACTTCAATTCATCTTTGTTTGATTGAAAATCAAAATCTGTGTATCCAACCATACTCATATCGTGCCCTCCATAAACCAAGAACAAATCTTTAGTCCTTCTCAAGTACTTAAAGATTGCTTTAACTGCTGTCTAGTGTCTTTCACCTGGATCAAACTGATATCTTCTAGTCAAGCTAATAACAAAGACTATATATGGTCTAGTCCACAACATAATGTATATTAGACTACCTATGCTAAAGCATACAGTATGCTATCCATTTGCGCTCTCTCATAAGGAGTTTTTGGACTCATCTCCTTAGAAAGATGCATTTTGTGCCTTAAAGGTATTAATCCCCTTTTAGAATTTTCCATCCAAAAAAGTTTTAGCATCTTTTCCAAATAGAAGGCTTAGGACAACTCTAACATTCTCTTAGCTGTATCTCTATACAACTTAATACCAAGAATGTAGGATGTTTCTTCCAAATCTTTCATGGAGAAGGTGGATGATAACAAAACTTTTATATCAGTTAGAAAACCAACATCATTACTCATGATTAGAATATGCTCAACATATACAACTAAGAAAGTAATCTTGCTTTCACTAACTTTCTTCTATACACAAGCCTCATTAGGACTTTGAATAAAGTCCTAACTTTTTATGGCTTTATCAAAACACTTATTCCAGCTCTTTGAAGCTTGCTTAAGACCATAAATGGATCTCTTAAGCTTGTACACTTTGGAACTATCTTCAAAATTAAATCATTTAGGTTGTATCATATAAATTTATTCTTCAAGAAATCCATTGAGAAAGATAGTTTTGACATTTATCTACCATATCTCATAATCATAGTGTGTTGCAATGGCTAAGAGTATTTGAATACTTTTAAGCATAGATATAGGAGAGAATGTCTTTTCACAGTCAATACCTTCTCGTTGGCGATACCATTTCGCTACAAGCCTAGCTTTATAAGCATCAAAATTTCATTGAGAATCTAATTTGCGCTTATAAACCCATTTATAACCTATTGGAACTATTCCTTCATGTGAGTCTATAAGTTCCCAAACTTGATTCTGGTACATGCAATTTATCTTTGCTTGCATTGCTTGTTGCCACTTAAGAGCATTAATGTTAAACATTATCTTCTCATAAGTAATATGATCTTCTGATTAATCATTACTACCAAATATGAACAACTTTTAGTCATATTCAACAGTAAATCCATACCATTTAGGAGAGCGTGAATCTCTTTCAGACCTCCTAGGAGCTGAAGTAATATCCTTTGTTATATTAGACTTAATTGATTTATCAATCTCCATTGATTCAACCACTTGGATTTATTTTTCAGATGACTCTTCATTCATAACAATAGATGCCTTTACCTCTTTCTATGAGAAACTCTTTCTCAAGAAAGATGGCATCTCTACTCACAACAGCAATTTATTCATTAATTAGATAGAAATAATATTTCAAATTATTTATAGCAGCAGCATATCCAATAAATCGCTTTAAGTGGACTGTTCATCTAACTTATCTGAGTTTTGTCTTTTAATATAAACATGACAATCCAATATCTTGAAATGAGATAATATATGAATTTTACCACTTCATATCTCATATGGAGTGGTATTCACAGATTTAGAAGCAACTCTGTTAAGAATGTATAACGTTATTTTTAAAGCATATTCCTAAAAGGAGATAGACAAGTCAGTACAACTCATCATACTTCATATCATGTCTAACAATGTATGATTTCTCCTTTCACCGACACTATTTAGTTGAGATGTACTAGGTTGAGTAAATTGTATGACAATTCCTTTTTTTGAGGTAATTATTAAAATCAGTACTTAAATATTTACCACCTTGATCCGATCGAAGTACTTTAATATTCTTTCCTAATTTATTTTCTACTTCGGCCTTATTCTCATTGAACTTTTCAAAAACTTCAGATTTGTATTTCAATAAGTATAAATGTCTATATCTAGACTTATCGTCTATAAAGGTAATAAAAAATCAATAACCTCCTTGGTCATTTTCTTAAATGGTCCACAAACATTAGTATGAATTAATTCAAGAAGATTCTCAGCACATACTATTTGACTAAGAAATGTAACTCTACTCATTTTTCTTTGTAGACATGACTCACAAACAAAATCATTAGACTGAAAATCTAAACTTTTTAGAATTCTCATACTTGAATTTAAACATTTTAGACATGTCTACCAACTTGTGGATCATTGCATTAGAAATATAGCCAAGTCCTAAGTGTCATACTTGAATCATCATACTTGATTTGATTAGAATTGTCATTTATGTTACTTAGTAATAACTCTTTATTATTTATCTTATCAGGCTTAAAGCTATAATATTTAGTTCCAATGCCAATAAAATTATTATTATAATAAATGTAACACTTATTTTTGCTAAATAATAATTTATAATTATTGTTTGTCAAAGTATATATAAAAATAATGTTCTTATATACATTAAGAATATACAAAACATATGATAGTAAGATTATATGACAGTTTAATGCAATAGAGATATTTTCTACTTGCTCGGCTGTAACTTTTGCTCCCACACTAAGAGTAAGCTTTATCTCCCATCATATAGCAACTTCCTATATCTTAGATCATGCACAAAGGAATAAATATGAGTATTTACTCCTTTGTTTAAAACTCAAGCATATGATAAGTTAAAAGAATGATCATAATTTAAATCAACATTTAAATTCAAATGATGAGAAATACCTAAAGAACCTGTAATCCCTTTGCCCTTGGTCTTCTCTAAACTACTTAGATAAACTGTACAATTTTTCTTCCAATTACCATCCTTCTGACAGTGAAAGCAAATTCCTTTGTCAACATTTAGTTTAAGCTGGTCTGAAGCTACAGATTTGGTCTTCCCCTTACCCTTTTTGGGATGCAAAGAAGAGAGAATGAAATTTTTTCTTTAGTGGTCTTTTTCTTTTTTTCTCTTCTTTAGGTGAGAGGAAGAAGTTGCCGCCAATACTTCTTCTAACACCCCTTATTCTTCTAACAACGGCCGAGCAAGAATGATGTCATAACCCGTTGATATCATTGTACCAATTCAATTATTCTCTACCTTTATTACTTATGTATTCATAATCCATTTCATATTATACTTGTACTTGTTTTATATATATATATTTATACAAATAGATAAACTTATCTATATTATTTACAAATTACATAGAATTTAAGATCCAAAAATACTAAACCCACGTGCAATATGTAAAGCATGCTTTTAAAAAATATTTATAAAAACAAAATTCAAAATCACACCAGCCCAGATGTGTGGATGAATCTGCTGCATTGTTCTAATGTGAGTTCCACTGTTTCGCAGCTTTATTTACAAATCTACCTCTTTACTACCTTTTATCTACAACCTGTACGGGAAAAAATAAACTCACACGCTAAACTTATACTTAGTGGTGCATACTTTGCGATAATAATTAATAAAATCAACATTAATAAAGATAGCAATAGTAGTCATAATTTTAGCATCGTAAATAAAATTTTCAATAAAATATAGCACAACAAAGATATTATTATTCTTTTTTTTTACTTGTCTATTTTTAAATAATAAGGCAATAATAAATTTTATTATTCTTTCATTTATTTTCTTCGCTTAATTGTCCAAAATTATATTGTCAATACCAGAATTTAAAGAGACATATAGGAATCGTAACATTGTAGTCGTAATAACTTTACAGTCATCATGACTTTACAGTCATGTAATCAATATCTGAATAGCCAAACGTCAAGCGCCCTCATTTCTAAATAACCGGTTATAAAATCGCATCATCCCTGATTGGTATATCAACATGTCTGTCCTATTCTAGTCCAGACACTAATCATAGGCCTATACTTTTCTTATTATATAATTTTGTTCTTATTTTAATCTCATTCAATAATTTATTATTTATCTCTAATTTTTCATTCCATAAACAATTCTTAACTTATTTCGTCATAATTCAATATTTAAATCAAATATCAAGTGACTGCACTATATCATACAAGTATTTAATAAACTAAATTATAAAAATTGTATAATCATTTGCAAATAAAGCAACTAAAATGGAATACAAAATATAAACACACTAATATGTAATTTCAAGATAAAATATTAATTATTACTAATAAAGTATGTACGGACTTGTTATCGAAGTTTACTCATCTCACAGCTTTTTCATATCCCTCAATAAGGCATTACTCTTTTAGTAATAAAGCGACTAACTAGATTACTCTACATATTATCTAATCCTTTTATTATTATTATTATTATTATTATTATTATTATTCCTTTTCACAACTTACGGCCAGGGAACATTTTTTTTCTTTTTCTTTTTATATATTATTATTATTGTTATTTCCAATTTCTCTAAACTAACGGTTAAGGAATTATTTTTTTTCAAATAATTATTAATTAATTTTAATAGCAATTTCAATTAATTATCCTTAATCAATTCCGTGTTTTCCTCCATTCTATTATATATATAAATACTTTCAGAATTCCTATAAATCAACTTTGGATTTCTTCATATCTTCCTTCTATGTTGTTTCTTTCAATTTGCTATTACTCAATCTTGTTAATTTCAATTAATTTTCACAAGTTTGAATTATTTTCTATTGATCAAAAGTTTATATTTTTAAGCAAGGAAAAGTGAGATTTAATTTTAGAATCATGAAATCAATTAGAGAATATGAAGAAACAAAAACAATCAACTTACCCAACTAATCTATGTTAGCCTAAAGTTTTGATGCCTCTCATTATTGTCTTTGATTTTCCTTTTTATTATTGTGATGTTGAAATCTCAAAGTAGAATTGGAAGATGAGTAGGAGAAAATAGACTTCAAAAATGAAATTTTTTGAGTTTTGAAGATTAAATTTTCGGTTGAAGAAAGGAAAAGAAAAATGTGAAAGAAGGAAAAGTTTCTACCTTGATGGAGATTTGTAGAATAACCTAGAAAGAGAATGAAAGGTTAAATATATCAATAGTTGGTTTAAAAATGGGAAATGTGCTTAAGTGTACATATTGGCCGAATAAGTTATGGGCGATTTCTTTGATTTTATTTTATTTTATATTTAGATATATTTTATTTTCTTTGGCTATTTGTCTCTTAATTATTACTACTAATCTATATATTTCTTTTATTTTTATTTATTTTAGCTTCAATTCAATTTTCTAATTAATTCTAATTATCTTTTACTGCAATTCTAAACTTCGAATTCCTTCAACAATTTCTAATTGAATTCCTAATTTTATTTTACGTTTTATTATTAATCTAATTTAAACTCATATCAATTTAATCATTTTTGACCTTGGAATGCACACTGATTCATAATCTAAACTAATAGATGTCACACTTCTACCTCTTTCTTTTGAGGATTAATTATTGTATTTTAGTGATAAACTAAATTTTGTTACAACTCTTATAAAATGCACTTCACTTTAATCAAATGGAAGTTAGAAATAAAATTTTCATAAGAATGTGGAAGTGATGCTAAGATACGATTTATTTTTATCTCCACATCTATGAAAAAATTGAGATCTTCAAGATAATACATAAGCATTATCATCTCACCAACATATTTATCAACATCTTAGCCTTCTTTTATTTTTATTTGGAATAGTTAAAGCAGGTAGTTCTGCTGATATCACCATAACTTTCCTTCACTAGCTTTAAAATATCATTACAAGTTTCTATCTTTTCGTATTGTTCTTGTAGTTTATTTTCTATAGAAACAAGTATATAACACTTTTGTTTGAGTGTTTTTATCAATCCAATCATTGTAATATTGTTTTTCAACCTCATTTGCATCAACGGCAGATACTGTAGGTTTTGACTTACTAGTAACATTCCACAAGTGCTGCTGGAGAAGCACCAAGTTAAGGTTCCTAAACCAATCCACATAATTAAGCTCAGTGAGCCTATTGCGGTCCAAAAGTGGTTGGAGTGGTGATTGTATAGCCATATTATTAAAGATTACTAACCGTAGAAAGAATAATATATATGAGTTTAATAATATATTAATGATCAAACCAATTAACTAAAATAATTTGAATACATAATCATAATAGTTTCTCCTACTAATTTGGCACATCCTACACTTCCCTGGTAGGAAACGGAAATTCTATTGAGGTGAACTTCTACAGGCAAATTGTGTCTCAATAATACTCTAATTAATATTCCTCAGCTTCCTATAGTAGCATTTTTGGAATATTAATATATTAATGAGATAACAACTCCTTATCAAATACGATAACTGTAAATCCAATTTATTTTCTTTTTAACCGGCTTCTAATATACTAACCGTCAGCTTCACAAAATGACATTCTTGGGCTAACATATTAGATGAATCATATCCATGAGATCAATAGAACAAATAGACTCAATTTAGTGCCACTCAGCTTCACAAAGTGGTATTCTTGCAATACTAAATGTTTATCCATTCTACAAGTCAAATATTATTTAACCTATTATTAATGTACAACAACTTGTATATTAATACTCCAATGGAGAGGTTAAATGTAAACATCATACATTTTTATTGGATTCATTATGTTTGGAAAAATTACTTGGTCTTTTATCCAAATTTTAGGTCTCACTTTGCATATTAATTAGATTAAAAATTTATTATCATCTATAAAGCAGTAAATTTTTCATTGAATTAACACATAATTCAATTTTAAGGTTAATGTTTATACATTAGTCTTTTCATGTCAAATTTCATATGATCATTAACAAATAATCACATATATACTTGAATGGTTATGAATCTATAAACATAGACATGGTATTATATTGAATAAAATACATATTATCCACATTTAGCATTCACTTTATGTTTAATGAACTAATGTGAGCTCATTATATAATCATATTATATAATATTTACATTAAATTAATTTTGTAGTCAATATATCAATATATTTTATGTGTATACTTTTATACTCACCATATCCATAAAATAGATTTTATATATAGATGTTGAATTTTTGCCGCAACTCAAAAAAATCAACCATATACAAAATTTATATATAATTTAAATGTCATTTAAATTATTATTTAATTTTTTTAATTTAATTTTTTTAAAATCTAAAATTAATATTTAAAGCTCATATAATTCAATCATTTGCTATATATAATCACATCACATGCAATAAAAGAAATTAATTATGCAATTTACAATCTTATTACAATTACTAGAAAAAATTCCACCCCACAATACGAAAGCGATTTTTTTGAATTGAGAGTAGGTCTAAGTCTTTGTCAAAAGTATATATTTCAAAAAAATTTATTTGATCGAAACATGCAAACATATTTTGCATGACATACAAATATATTTTACATGTTAATTTTAAATATTTATTCATAACTTTTACCAATCATATTTTGTAAAATTTATAAATAATATCTATTTGCCAAAATTATTTTATAATTTTTAGAATAAAATAGAAAAAAATAAATTAAAACAAATCTTTTATTATCCAGTTTATCAATTATATAAACCAAGTAAAAGACCAAAAACTTCAGTTATACTAGTCTAAGATATATAGTGATAAAATATCTCATTTTTTTTGCATATTATAAGTTACTAACGTTTTTGGATCTTTTTCTAGTGTTTTTGAGAGAGAGAGCAAAACGAAAAAAAAAAAATATTAGGAAGAACAAAATGGTCATCGTCAGGAAAGAAAAATTTATAGCGAAAGAAAATGAAAAAAAATAATGAACCAAAAAAATTAACCCTATTAAAGAAAGGTGGTGGCAGAGGGTGGTTGAATATTTGACTTTTTTTTCAATTTCCGGTAGAACCATTAATGAATGAGTCGATTTTCTCTTTTATTAATTATAGTAATTATTTTAATATATAATTATATTTAATTAATTTAAATTATAATAATTTTAATTAATACTTTAATTAAAATTATATAAAAATAATAATTAATATTAATTTTAATTCAAATAATATAAGTAATTATTTTTAATTTAATTCTTAATTAAATTAATCTCTACATCATAAATATTAACTAGTAAAATAATTTAATTTGGATATGACTTATAATGTCAATAATTTTATTAGAATGAAAATATAATATTAACTCTTTAATATTATATCAGATATTATTTCTAAATTGCTCATATACCCGAACATATTAAATATCCTTTTGAAATTTTCTTTTTAATTACCGATAAATTTTCGAATATTAATTTGATCTCTATATCAAAATATTAAGTCGTCTCGTTATGATCCTGATATTGATTAAGGTCGCAACATGTTCAATATACTAATGAGTGGTAATTTGTGTTATGATTAAAATAAGACTTAATATTATTAGTCTAACTAATAATATTGATTTCACATTGAATAAGTCATATTTCTAATGATCAAAAATTTATTTTATCAGAATCAAAATATCAACTTTATTAAGATTTTGCATGGTAACAAGTCTTATTATTGGTAATTTCATCTCACTGTATTACTAACTATGGTGACTACAAGTAAGATTATCAAGTGTAGATAGTATAGTACAAAGCAAGAACACGTCAACTGCCATCCATAAAATGACAGTTTTGATACATCAAGTCAAAAGATTTCGAGTTATTAAAGACTCATATATTATGACCAAGATAATTATTGTTGACGTTGAATACTACCTGTGCAGTTATTATCAGATTTCATTGTTTGGTATAAGTACTCACTGGTTTATCTAAATATCATTATATCATGGAAAATGATATTCCTTCTATGAATAAATTATGTGATAACTTATAGGCTCAATGAATGCCTAATTTATTGTCCTTTTCTGGTTATAAATATTTTTAAGATTATCTTTTATCATAAATATTTATCTAATTATTATCAACAACTTGATAATAAATTATCCATAGATAATCAAAGAATTATATATTTCATAGTATAATTTAACTATTATATTCATAATTTAATTAACAACTTGAATATTTAAATGAGGGCTTTTATGGTGCACCCGGTGTAAATTACACTTGATGCTTTAGGATCATTGGATCATCAACTTTTAATCTCAACCATTTATTATCAACGGATGAGATTAAAAGTTTATAATCCAATGGTTTTAAGGCATCCGATGTAAATTACACCGAATGCACCGTAAAATTACTCTATGTAAACTATTATGAATGTGAAATTTACACAAATTCATTCTGGTATGTTATTTAATATATAAGAAGAAATGAATGCATCAACACATTAAGACACTGATAACAAGCCAAGCACTGGATAAAGATTCCGATGGACACGGCCATCTTCTTTCCAACCAAGAAATACTACTATTGGAAGGAACAAACACATTCTTTAAATTTCCTTTTCAGATTAAAATTCACGAAGAAAACCCAGATTAAAAAAATGGGGATGAAAGATTTAAAGAGCATTGGCCAATGCATGCGACTGATAGAGAAAAGAGAAGCGAGCTTAAAGGTTTAAATTTAAACCCATAACATTAAAACCTCATCACCAAGAATATTGGAGGCTTCTGCCAATAATAACATCACCAGTTTATTACAAGGTACGTGTTTAAACCTAACCAAATAAATAGACAGCAAAAATACTCTTAGAAGTAAGATACCAATAAAGAGAAGAGAAATTTAACCAGAAACTCCACTAAACTTCATCCAAGAATACAACACCCACGTAAGAGTTTCCATTAAGCATAACGCACTACAGTCTGGCTTAAATTAACATTATAACCACACAAGTCCAAAGCATCATCAAATGATTCAAATCTAAGACAACATTAAACCAATTTTGAATAGATCAATTACACGTAATTCGGAATAAATGCACAATTGGTGTAAAATTTTATCATTCTATTACAATTTAGTATGAAATTTTTTAATTATTGCAATTTGATATAAAAATTTTCAGAAATATTACAATTTGGTATCTAAATCAAAATTTCAGTCAAATAATATAATGTTTTAACTTGTTTGACATGTCACATTAGTTAGTCAACATGTCACATTATTTTTTTTGTTAGAATTTTGATTTAAGTACCAAATTATAATATTTTTAAAAAATTTAGTACTAAATTATAATAATTAAAAAATTTAATACTAAATTATAATAAAATTTAATATCATTTTTTTACAATTAGCCCCATTTACTTCCCCATGCCTAAGTTTTGATATGGTGTACCGTGTAGGTTCGGGTTCGGGTATCATTTTTTTACAATTAGCCCCATTTACTTCCCCATGCCTAAGTTTTGATATGGTGTACCGTATAGGTTCGGGTTCGGAGACAGATTCCGGGTTCACTCAAAGCACAAATCCGAATTTGACTAGGTCAAAAAACCTACACCACAAACACAAAGAAACTTCCAATTCAAAAAGTAAAAGGAAAAGAACGCGGCCAATCTAACGGTTCAAAAATTCAAATCGACGGTCCAGATTTCTCAATCATTCCCAGAGAACATTCTAGAACAAAATAAACCTATATATTCCCCCTTAACTGTGCGTAGAGACATACAGCCTTAAAAGCAAGCCCGAGAAAACCCTATCTCGCTTGCTTCTTTGTTTCTCTTCTCTCAGCCTCAATTTTTTTTTTTTTTTGTAGAACATCAATTCTTGACAATGGCCGGTAAAGGAGAGGGACCGGCGATCGGTATTGATCTTGGTACAACCTATTCTTGTGTTGGTGTTTGGCAACATGATAGAGTGGAAATCATAGCTAACGATCAAGGCAACAGGACGACGCCGTCTTATGTTGGTTTTACCGATACTGAGCGTTTGATTGGTGATGCTGCTAAGAATCAGGTCGCCATGAACCCTATCAACACTGTTTTTGGTTAGTATTTCTGGACTTTGCTCTGATTTTGCGTTTAGTTTTCGATTTTGCTTTGTTGTGTGTGTGGTTTGAATGGGTTTTTCATCGAATAGTTGGATTTGATTCTCAATGGCTAATATTTGTTTTCTTTTGTATGAGATCTGACCTTCAGATCTCGTTTTTATTGGTTTGTTTCTGAGATGAATGAGTTATATTTCCGATGTGCGCTTTCGTAAATGGAAAACGATTTGAATTTAGTGGACTTAATAGATTTAGGTCCAACAAAGTTGTGTTCTTTTGTTGGATCCCGAGTTTGTAGCTATGGGTTTGTTGGTTTTGGGCAAAACGTGAATTTATTTGGTATAGGATGTATTACTGAATTTTCTACGGAATAATATTGTTTATTTAGATGATTTTTTCTGTGCTGCGGTATTATTTTCTTGGAGAAAGTAAGAAACAAAAAAAAATAAAGGAAATTGTCTATTGTATTTGTGATATTTGTACATTATTTTCTAAAATAAAAAAGAAATTCCATGAATATTTGTGTTGTGTACTGCCTTTTTTTTTATTATTATTATTGTTTCCTGAGTTTGGCAAGAAAAGATAGCATCTTTGATCGTTTGTTAAGTACCTTGAATATTGTCTTTATTTAACCTAACATGTTTCTTTGTACTATAGCTTGTTCGATGTTTATTTTTTACTGCCTTCAAATTATTGGCTTTGTTTGGGGATTGTGTTTATGAATTGGGACTATTCATGTGTCGCAGATGCTAAGCGGTTGATCGGCAGGAGATATTCTGATACTTCAGTTCAGAGTGACATTAAGCTGTGGCCATTCAAGGTTATTTCTGGACCTGGTGATAAGCCCATGATTGTTGTCAACTACAAGGGTGAAGAGAAGCAGTTTGCTGCTGAGGAAATCTCTTCCATGGTCCTTATTAAAATGCGTGAGATTGCTGAGGCTTACCTTGGCACAACCGTGAAGAATGCAGTGGTCACTGTCCCTGCTTACTTCAATGACTCTCAGAGGCAAGCTACTAAGGATGCTGGTGTTATTGCTGGACTTAATGTCATGCGCATCATTAATGAACCCACAGCTGCTGCCATTGCTTATGGTCTTGATAAGAAGGCAACCAGTGTTGGTGAGAAGAATGTCTTAATTTTTGATTTGGGTGGTGGTACCTTTGATGTCTCTTTGCTCACAATTGAGGAGGGTATCTTTGAAGTCAAGGCCACTGCTGGAGATACCCACCTTGGAGGTGAGGACTTCGACAACAGAATGGTGAACCACTTTGTTCAGGAATTCAAAAGGAAGAACAAGAAAGACATTACTGGAAACCCTAGAGCTCTTAGGAGGTTGAGGACTGCTTGCGAGAGGGCAAAGAGAACTCTTTCTTCCACTGCTCAGACAACTATTGAAATTGATTCTTTGTATGAGGGCATTGATTTTTACTCAACCATCACCCGTGCCAGATTTGAGGAGCTTAATATGGATCTTTTCAGGAAGTGTATGGAACCTGTTGAGAAGTGTTTGAGAGATGCTAAGATGGATAAGAGCACGGTACATGATGTTGTTCTTGTCGGTGGCTCCACTAGGATTCCCAAGGTGCAGCAGCTGCTGCAAGATTTCTTCAACGGAAAGGAGCTTTGCAAGAGTATCAACCCTGATGAAGCTGTGGCCTATGGTGCAGCTGTTCAGGCTGCAATCTTGAGTGGTGAAGGCAATGAGAAGGTGCAGGATCTTCTGCTCTTGGATGTCACCCCTCTCTCTCTTGGTTTGGAAACTGCTGGTGGTGTTATGACTGTTTTGATCCCAAGAAACACAACAATCCCAACTAAGAAGGAGCAGGTCTTCTCTACATACTCAGACAATCAACCTGGTGTCTTGATCCAGGTTTATGAGGGTGAGAGAACAAGAACAAGGGATAACAACTTGCTGGGTAAATTTGAGCTCTCAGGAATTCCTCCTGCACCAAGGGGTGTCCCTCAGATCAATGTGTGCTTTGATATTGATGCAAACGGCATTTTGAATGTCTCGGCTGAGGACAAAACCACTGGTCAGAAGAACAAGATAACAATTACAAATGACAAGGGAAGGTTGTCTAAAGAAGAAATTGAGAAGATGGTTCAGGAAGCAGAGAAGTACAAGTCCGAAGACGAAGAACACAAAAAGAAGGTCGAGGCAAAGAATGCTTTGGAGAACTATGCCTACAACATGCGTAACACCATTCAGGATGAGAAGATCAGTTCCAAGTTGGCTGCAGCCGACAAGAAGAAGATAGAGGATGCCATTGAACAGGCCATTCAGTGGTTAGACGGCAACCAGCTTGCAGAAGCAGATGAATTTGAAGACAAGATGAAGGAGCTTGAGAGCGTCTGCAATCCAATCATTGCGAAGATGTATCAAGGTGCTGGTGCTGACATGGGTGGTGGCATGGACGATGATGCACCTCCAGCAGGTGGCAGCGGTGCTGGACCTAAGATTGAGGAGGTCGACTAAGGAACCTGTTTTTGATGTTCCATGTTTATGTATGGTGACGAAAGATGGACATTTTGGTCCTCTGTTTGCTTTTTTCCATCTATTTTTTGCTTAGACATTAGCTTATGCCCCTGTTTTACTTTTTCTATTTCGGTTATATTGTATGACATTAATGCAAAATTGCAAATTTTGCTACGTTAGTTCCAAATTCACCAGTCTTCAAATTATGCTGCTTCCTCTGTTGATCTTTAACTATTCCGATATTAAAGGGTTTGGGCCAAGATACAGAGAAAGGGTTGTAGGGGTAATTTCTCTTTGGCTAATTCCTGTTCTGGTTCTGTTTTCCATCTTTCTACTAAGCATAGCAAAAACAGGATCATTGCCTACTTACTTGCCTTTTCCCTCACCTCCATTAGGTCTTAATTATATCAAGAACATGCTTTATGTTGAAAAACTACAAAGAAATGAACCCCAAGTTGCGAACATAATTCCAGAGATTCATCCCTCTTTGAAATTATCTAAATCCCCGTGGCTCTGTTGATGACTCCAATTCTGCTCCTCCCAAAACCATAACCTCTCCAGCCAATGCTGTCGCACAAGTTGGAATACAGTCATAGCTTTCATCATTATTTATTTGGATTACAAAACATAGTCATTGTTCAAAGAAAATACATAAGAACAATTATTTAAATAAATAAAAAAACAATTATGCAAATTGATACCTAATGGGCACAAGCACTAATGATTCTTTCATTTTGGTCTCTTCCATGTTGATATCTTCAGTCTTCATGTTACCAGGCAATTTCCAATCAAAATACAACAAAATATTTGCAAGTGCAAGCTCCACTAAAGCCATTCCCATTGAAAGACCAGGACATATTCTTCTTCCTCCACCAAATGCTAACATGTCAAAATTATTCAGATCTTGATAATTAGAAGGATGACTGTCCTTAAATCTTTCTGGACAAAACTCTTCTGGGTTTTCCCATATCTTTGGATCCCTTGCTATTAACCATACGTTAACATATATTCTAGTTTTAGGATATATCTCATTCCCATTTATGTTGAATTGGGACATTGATTCTCTTGGAAGAAGTGTGCCTGGCGGATGCAGTCTTAAAGTTTCTTTTATCACCATTTTTAAGTATCCAAGCTTGTCAATATCACTTTCACTAACTTTTGTTTTAGATCCCATGTATCTTCTGATTTCTTCTTGTACCTTCTTCATCACTCTAGGGTTTTTGACAAGCTCTGCCATTGCCCACACCAGGGTTACTCCTACAGTGTCCAGTCCGGGAAGAAATATATTCTGCCATATCACATAAAAATAGGTTTTTTTTCCCCTGTTTGTTAGAGTTAATGCAATCCAAAGCTTAATTTAGAAATTTCTTAACATTATAAAGAATAAAAGGCTCAAAGAGTCAAGAATTGTCATGATGTTTATAATGCTTAATAGGCCATACTTCAGTAATATTCAGATTAATTAGAAAAATATTTTACTAGCAGAGCACCTTTCTATTCATACCAGAGGAGTTGTTGTCGTTGTGTGTGTATATATATATATGTGTGTGTGTGTGTGTGTGTTTGTGTGTGATTTTATAGTTCTCCCTCTCAACTTTCTTGTGTTGGTTGTTATCTAATAATTTTACAATTATTTGGTCACTACCTTTCAATAAAGTAGTATTATTAGAACATCTTTTAAGGCCTTTCTTCTATTAAAAAAAAAAAAAAGAGTTTTGATACGTTTATTTATACAAAATAAAAAAATTCATTAAACTTATCAAACTAACTTTTCTCATTGATGTATTTATTCATCGAGATTCAATATGAATGATTTTATAATCCTCCCTCTCTCAACTTTCTTGTGTTGGTTGTTATATAAAAATTTTACTATTATTTAGTCACTACCTTTCAATAAAGCGGTATTATCAAAGTATCTTTTAAACAAAAATTATTCGTCGTAATGCAAGTCAAAAACTCCTACAAATTAAACAATAAATAATATTTTTGAAATGCTTAATTAAGTGAAGACTTGTAAATAACAAGTTCTAATCATGATATTCAAAGTTAAAAGTACAGTAATTAAAAGAAAAAGAATATAACAAATAAATGATAAAGAAAATGAGATGGGAAATGGAGAACCATTGACATACCATAAGAATAGCTTTAGTGTGATCTCTGGAGAATGGAATCCCATCAGCAGATTCATTTTGTGATTTCTCCAGCTCTAACAGAACATCAGTAATACATTCTTGATGTTCATTCTCTCTAACATTCCTTCTTTCCCTGATAAGATCATCTATCATCTTCTGATAAAACCCATCAAGTTCTTTAGCATTCTTTTCGAGTTTTGAATGTAGACCACTGATTTTATCAAATATCCAACCCACAGAAGGGAAGAAATCAGCCGCAGAAAATCTCTCTAACAGCTCAAAACTTTCTTGACTAATTTGTTGAAATTTTTCTTCGCTAAATTCCCCCTCCTGAAATCTCTTACCAAATGCTACTCTGCAAGCAACGTTGGCAGTAAGAGGCAAAATTTTCTCTCTAAGATCAACAGGAAGAAGCGAAGAATTCGAAGAACAAGAACAAGAACAAGAATTCGATATGGAATCTATCATTAAAGAAACTTCTTCTTCCCTAACGAATTGAAAAGAATCAACTCGCTTAGCACAAAATACTTCCAAAACACAAATTTTGCGCATCTCCCTCCAGTAATCACCATAGGGACTGAAAGCTAAATCAAGATAATTGTAAGATAATTTTCTTGTACCAGTCAAGAGAGGTCTGCTGCAAGTTTTGATATCATGGGTTTTCAGGATTTCCTTTGCTGCTTCTGCAGAAGAGATTATAACAGCCGGTACAGTACCAAAGTGGAGAAGCATCACATCTCCATATTTCTTGGATAATTCGCACAGAGAACGAAGAGGTGATGCACCAAGTTGGTGCAAGTTTCCTATAACTGGAAGGCTTGGAGGGCCTGGAGGAAGCTTCTTCTTGTTTCTGTTAGCTTCTAGTTTCTTTGAAGATAAGTGAAACAATAATACAGGGAAGAGGAGAAGAAGAGGAAGAAATAAAAGAGGAGGATAACCCATCTTTGTATTTTGTTTACTTTTCTTTAGTTGATCACAGATCTAGAGTTGTGAGTTTTCACTGGCATTTCTATTCCATTTATGAAGGCTTTAAGGTTTTTTTTTTTTTTTCAAACAGATGGATACTTGGTCCCATTCACCGCTGAAACTAATTTTATTCAAAATTTAGTTATAATTAAAATTTTTTTATTTCTTTTTAAATATATATATTTAGCGAGGTTTCAACTCCAAAACTTTTTCTATGTGATTATCTTTTTTTTAATAGATCACTTTAGGCACTTTTACAGTTTTCAATGGTTAAAATATTTAATCTCATGAACCATTTAAAAAGGAAAATTAATTAATGAATTCTAATCTTAATCATTCATTTCAAAAATGAATAATTGAGATTCGTTTAATATGACTTATTAAATTTAAATGAGACATCTTAATATTTTTTTTCATGTGAATATCAATTAATTAATCCATGGAAAGCTGACAAGTTAATTGCCATTCTAGAAACACTTAGACATGTTGAATAAAGGGTAAATTATGTGACTCCCAGATTTAGTCGAATATATTAATTAGTCTCTCTATTTTTAAAATAAATTATAAAGTTCATTAAATTTAATTTAATATATTAGATAATTTTACAGTTAATTTTTTCTATTACTATACCAAAATATCAAATTTGTCATTTTTTTTGTAACATTGTATTTTTTAAATTAATAAAATATTAAATTTATTAAAATAAATAAATAAGAATATTTTTGGTATTTTTAGTTGACTAACAGAATATTCTAATTAACTAACAATATATTTTATTTTAAAAAGTAATAGAATGTCTTTTTAGTTATTGGAACCAAACCTGAGAAAGTTTATAATATATTTTAAAAAATGAATGAACTATTTAGTATATTCAACAAAACCTCAAAAGTGTATTAATAATTTACCATCAAATAAATGAACATTGAGTTTAACTTATTCCAAAAATTCGTTCAAAAGAGGAGAGATATCTAAGTTATTATAAAAAGCACATATATATTTTAGTTAGCTGATATGAGATATTTCAACACTCTCTCACGCCTAAGGTCAAATACATGTGGAAAACCACGAGCGTGCTTTTTGCAAGAATGGACATCTACGAGTCATCCTATTGGTAGGGTGGCATAATGAACATTACATGAATCCAACACAATATTTGCATGTTATGATTGATATTTATCGTGTTTGTATTGCAATTGTATCAACTAGATAAAAATATGAAAATTATAGTATTGTGTTTGGACTATCCTGCTAATACGAAAAAATTCGTTTAACCTGTTAACCCGACATGTTGTAACTTATAGACACGATCAATTTATAGGTTAATCGTGTTAAGCGTATCGTATTGGGTTAACACGTTTATTTTGATACGTTATAATCCATATACATATTAACTATATCATATTATATAAATTTTACAGGTTAATAATGTTAAATGTATCATGTCGTATTAACTCGTTATTAAGTAAATTGTGTTTGTATTCAAATTTTAGACACAATTAACTTATCGTGTCATGTTCATGATGTTAACTCTTATCATATTATGAATTTATCAAAATATGATAGAGATACGACCAGTTAACACAAATTGCCACCTCCTATCAACTAGTATTTGATACCATATTGAATAAATAGCTTTTGAATCTAACAAATTTCAAAATCTAGCTATGGTCAAACCAGAGTATATATATTTTTTTAGTTAATCAATATGGAATATCTCCGTACAAAACGTGACAAATAGTAATTATTTTTAGCCTAATTAGAGATTGAAATTCAAAACTTCACTATACTGAATAAATACCACTACCGCTGAGATAAACCTTTAATTTTTAATTTGCTCTTTGTTTCCAACCACAATGGACAAGCCATCTAACTATTGGCAATATGAAATTAGCGGATATATATATGATGCTTTTGTTTTGACTATATGCATATAATTTAATTTTGATGATGAATGGCTTGAAAATTAATATTTTTAGAGTGAATTTTGTCATATCTATTATACATTGCCTGATTAATTACTATAATATTTTTAAATTTTCTGCCTGCCAATAATTTAAAAAAATTATTTTTAGTTTTTAATTGAACGATTCTTTAGTTAAACTCAAATAGAATTTCAATTCAGTAAATATAAAAAAATTTATCCCAATTTAAAATTTAAAATTAATAAAATAAAGTTTAATTTAATTAGTTTAAGTTCAGTCAAAGAATTGAATTATTGAATTTCATTTTAATAGCATCTCCAACAGTCTTTATTTTAAAGAGCATTTTTAATAGAATAATGAATAATTTAAAGCATTTTTAATTATAAAGAATAAAAAAAATTTTACAAGTTCAATTGACTTTTTATATTTTACTATTTATTTTACTTTATTCCAAACAAATTAATATTATAATTTTTATTATGAGGAAAGAAAAAAGTATTTTAAAAAAATACACTAATAAAAAAAAAGAATATGCATTCATTACAATTAAAATAGAAAGTGAATATTGGTTCTCTAATTCTCTAAATTTTAAAGAAAAAATTTCATTGGAAATTTTTTTATGGAATGATTCTTTCAAATAAAGAGTCTATTGAAGATATTCTAATTCAATTAAGTTGAACTAATTAGTAAATTGAACCTCAATTAAATTAATTGATGTTCATTTAATCAGATGAACCCTAATTAAATAATCGAACCCTATATTAATATAGATGCACACACATTATTAATATAATATTTTTAAAAAAAATAAAAATATCGACAAATTACTCAATATTATGAATAAAAAATAATATAATCCATTGCTGAATATATATATATAATCCAATTTAGTCGGTATAAATATGATACAATTAAATCCAATGATGAACTAATTAGGAGAATCTAATTAAATTTAGCTCAAAAGTGACTCAAAAATACTGACATAATTTCGAAATTATATGAATCAAAATCAAAATTTGTAAAATTCAATGGATAATAAGTTTGAACATAAATCTTTCCAAAATCTAGCTAAAGGTAGAAAATTGTCCAAACTATTATAAATATTATTAAATTTTTATTTTCATTCAATGTGGGACTTCAACACTTTCCTCTCATGTCCAGACTTGCATGGTGATATAACATAGTAGGGGTCACTTGGAACGTGAAAGCAGCATACCGTACTATTTACAAATCATGGATCTGATACCATATAAAATTCGTTAGATAATGAACAAAAATTTAATTATTTCCAAAAACTAGTTTAAAAGTAAAAAATTCTTTAAACCATTATAAATACTATTAAATTTTTATTTCCACGTGATGTGGGGACTTCAACAAAATTCATTTAATCCAATTGTCATATCTAGATCTAAATTTGATTGAAAAATTTCGAAAAAGCATGACTCAAACTCAAAACTAATATGAAAATAATTCGAACATGTCCGACTTGATCCAATTACCAAACTAGATATTTGTATAGGGTAACTATCTAGATCTACTGAATTTATCAGTCTGATTTATTTGTAAATTAGAATTATATTTAGTTACAAAATTAGTAATTAATTTGAAAATACGATTTAGAATTATATATAAAAATTTGATATATTTATTTTTCCTTTAAATCTACACATCTTGTTCTTTTAGTTTTAATACGCAAATGTACTATATGTGGTTGTCAGAAAATGAAAAACATATTAACTTTCATGCTAAGAAAAAAAATTTGCCAATAAATTCTATAAAATCTCCAAATGAGAATTCTGATGAGTGAAACTAATGAAATATATATATATATGCGCATGGGAATCTTTCTAATATTAAATTGGCTCGTGAATCATGCAAGTCAACATATGGGTGCTCAAACAAAGTAAAATAATTACTCAAATCTTTGGTATCTAAATATGCTAATTACAATACTGTTTGTGATTAATCCAAATAAGAATCATAAATGCCTTTATAGGGTTCCTAGCTAAAAGTTAAAAGAAAAGACTTTACATATTACCATTTTTGTTTTAATGGATGTGTTATGACAATGCTTGGTTAATCAAAATAACTAAAGAAAGGAGAAAAAAATTTAATCAAAATATAGAAAGAAAGGAGAAAAAAAGAGAGAGAGAAGCATAGAAAATATTATAGTCAAATATTCCTGTTTGCAAATTGGAAAATAAAAAAATTAAAGTATATGAAATTATAAAAGTATATACTAATTAATTTCATAGTCTCTTAATCACACAAAAACTGGAAAATTATAATATTTAATAAATTTAACGTAACTTTTTTAAAAGATAAATAACTTCATCGATTCAAATTAGTAATAATACATCAATTTATATCTGCTAAAAAATATATATGATAAAATAATAAAACAATTCACATTACTCATGTTAATAGTATAATAAATTAGTTCAATGCTTATAAATTTGATAACACTATATTGACTATAATACATATGATTCAAGTTCTGTAACATACTGATAATTATAATCTGATTTGTTATCACTATCGTATCAAATATGTTTTGTCAATCTAAATTGTCTATACAAGAATAAAATATTATAACAAGATTATGAAAAATAAAATATCGTAACAAAATAATAAAAAATAAAATGCTACAATAAAATGATAAAATTACAAAAAATAAAATAAATAAAAAATTTATATTTATGTACTGATAAAAAGAAATACAAATTGGTGGCTTTAAGCCAAGATATGCCAAAAATACACTTTTTGCTTAACTAATTAGAAAAGTTGAACGAAAAAGAAGTTAGAGTTAAAATATTTGGACGGTACTAGACAGAAAATAAAAAAATATAAATTTAACGTAACAATATAAATCTCATCTTCAGAAAATAATGTATTATTTAACAACTTGATAATTAAATATTAATCTCCTACCCGTCCAGGTACATGTTCAACTTAATTAATTGAGTTAGCAGAGTTCAATGTTATAAAATATTTCAATTTTTGGTATTCATAACTCCCATTTGCATAATCTTTTTTTAGATTAATTGTCTCCCTTTATTATAATTTATTTATGCAAATAAATTTGTAATTTATGGCATTTAAATATCAATTTCTAAATCTATAAATAGAGATGTAGAGTATGAACAAAGTTGATACTAATGATTTCTCTCTACAAGGTAATAAGATAGGTTTTGTTCATAATTTTTATCTACTACAATTGATAATAGCAAATAAATTTAATAAATTATTGCATGTAAAAATAATTTTTTATTTATTTTCAAATTCTATTATATTTGATATATATGATTATGAAAAAGTTTTATACGTCGTAAACTTCTTTATTTTTTATTTGTATTTATGTCTATAAGCATATCTACCTTCATCTTCTATTATGTTATATATATATATATAATCATGATGAATTTATCTTCTCTTTTATATTTATACATTTCATATATTTTATGTTATGTTTTATATCATATTTTATGTTATTAATATTTATGTATATTGCATCATTTTTAGGTTATATATTTTATGTTATTTTTTATTAGCAAACAAGATAATGAAACATTTGAAAATATTTTAATATTTAAAATTTTTTCAATAGTCCTATTATATTAGTATTTGTTATGTTGAGATTATTATTATTATTATTATTATTATTATTATTATTATTATTTATTCTTTAACTTTTCATATTGAATGGTTTAGTGATTGTCAATAATGTGATTTTTTTTTTTTGATATAGAGAGACAATTTTATTAGAAAATAATCTAATATTAATAATTTCATCTCTTTACAACAGAAATTTAATAATAGTATTAATAATTTGATTAATGTATTTATAAATGTGTCTTAAATATATTTAATTGGACCTAATAAATTGTAATGAAATGACTTTTGGTATTTATAATTAATTAAAATTAAAATATTAAATGAGAATTATAAAGTGATTTTTATTAATTAATATGCATATGTTACAATATATACATATTATGTTATAATTATGATTATTTAATATATATATATATGTATTTATTTATTTAATATTTGATTATTTGTTTTGTCATAATGTTAAATACAAAGCTTGCAAAAGTTTATAATTTATGATATTAGCAAAAATAAATCATATTTGTCATGAAAATTAAATGATAAAATTTACCTAAATGTGAATGGTTTTGGTAATACTAATAAAAAAGAATTCAATAATTTAATCATGATAAGGCTAAGGCCTATATTTTTTTTTCATCATCATCTTAACGAGAAGTTAAAATATGATTATCTCACAATGAAAACTTTCTTGTTTATTGAAACAATTTGAATATTTATTTTAATTGGATATGTACCTAAAGTAAACTAAAATATTTAAAATAATTTAAATATTTTATTAATTAAATATGTACCAGAAGTATATTAAAATTTAGTTGATTTATATCAAGACTCCTCAAAAGAGAAAATAAAGTATGTATGATGACTTGCATTTGATTAATTGAGTAAAATGCACTCAAATGTTGCCCTTTTTTTTTTAAATAAAATAGAGAGAAGATTGATTCATGAAAATAACCAAAATAAATACAAAAAATGAAGCATCCATATTATGGAAGAAAACTTATGACCAAAAAAAAAAGTTTTTCATTTATGCTTAAATGTAATATTTTAATTTATTTGATTATATTTATTTAAAATTTATTATTTTTTAATTTGTGTGATTAAATAATATATATTTTTTATAATTACTTATTGCAATTTTTTTTTTAAGAAATATGGATTTTCATCGATCATCGAGAAATTTTAAGAACAATGAAGAAAATATATATTTAGCAAATAGTACAATGACATATAGTATATTGAGAAATATAAAATATTTTTCTAATTTAACTATGATGAAAGCAAATGTTAGTATAATATCAAATTATGTAAACTTGATAGAAGACTCTGAAAAAACTTATATCGTCTTAAGTAATGGAACAAAATTCAAGATTGATGATGTTTTATTATCAACTAAATCAAAGATGAATCTATTAATGGTGTGGATTATATTTTTATTACATCAATATTCTCAAATGAAAAACGAATTTTGAAAAGATTGCTCGTATTATCTTCTGGTTCGTACTACATTAAAATTAGTGCAATTGAAGCATATGCATTAATGAACCAAAAGTTCATTGATTGAATTATTTTTACCATTTGGCATGACTGGTTGGGTCATCTTGGGTCAATTGTGATACATAAAATAATTAAGAATTCAAATGAGCATCCTTTAAAGAATTAAAAGATTCTTCAATTCAATGAATTCTCCTGTGTTGTTTGTTTTCAAAGCAAATTGATTATTCTACATTCATTAACAAAAATCGGATTAGAATCTCCTGTATTTCTAAAAAGAATTCAAGGTGCCATATGTAGCCTTATTAATCTATAATGTGAACTATTTAAATACTTTATGATAATGGTAGATGCATCTATATAATAATCACATGTGTACTTATTATCAACTCGCAACCTGGCGTTTGCGAGATTACTTGCACAAATAATTAAATTATGTGTACAATTTACAGATTATTCAATCAAGTTTATACGTCTTGATAATGCAGATGAATTTATATCCCAAATTTTTATTGATTATTGTATGTCAGTTAAGATAACTTTTGAAAGGTTGATTGCCTATGTTCATACATAAGATGGTTTTACAGAATCATTTATTAAACGTCTTCAATTAATAGTATGACTATCATTCATGAGAACAAAACTCTCCACCGCAACACACTAAAATGGGAGCCCAAAGAAGGTTGAGAATATATGTTGGATATGAATCTCCTTCTATCGTTAAGTATCTTGAACCAGTCATCTTGAACCGTTGACTGGTAATTTATTTACATCACGGTATACAAATTGTCATTTTAATGAGACAATTTTCTTAACATTAGAGAGAGAAACAAAGCAGCTATATCATAAAATTATGTAAAATACATCATCTTTAACATATTTAGATCATCGTACTAATCAATGTGAATAAGAAGTACAAATAATAATACATTTACAAAATTTGGCAAATCAATTGTCTGATGCATTTACTAATCTTAAGAGATTGACCAAATCACATATACCACCTGCAAATACTCATGCTCGAATTGATATTCCCGTAAGACAACTTGCTATAGCTAATGAATTTAAAACACGCTTGAAGCATGGTAGACCAATTGGTTCTAAAGATAAAATTTCTAGAAAAAGAAAATGAACTAGTCAACAAGATGACATAATTGATAAGGCAAAAACTATTGAAGAATCTAATAACATAACAACAAATAAATCTCCAAAAGAGATTTAGATATCCGAAAATGATAATAATGAAAAGATCTTAATAAGTTATGTCGTTACAGGAAAATGATAGAACTGAGAGAAAATAGTTATCGATGAAATCTTTGCTTATAATGTAGCAATTGATATTATGAAAAAAAAAATGAAGATCTAGAGCAAAAAATAATTGAAGAATGTCAAAATAAAAGTGATTAGCTGAAATGGAAAATGCAATACAGAATGAATTAAATTCACTTAATAAACGTAAAGTTTTCGGACTAGTAGTTAAAATATTTGTAGGTGTAAAATCCGTCAAATACAAATGTGTATTTGTGCGAAAAAGAAATGAAAATAACGAGGTTATAAAATATAAAGCAGGACTTATAGTACAAGGTTTTTCACAAATGTCTGGTATTGATTATGAATAAACATATTTTCCTGTACTGGATGCAACAACTTTTCAATATCTTATAAGTTTTGCAATACATAAAAGACTTAATATTGATATGCGTCTTATGGATATTGTTATGACTTATTTATATGGTAATTTTGATAGTGATATCTATATGAAAATTCCTAAAAGATTTAAAATGTTTGAATTGTAAAACACAAAATTCCGGAATATTTATTCTATGAAGTTACAAAAATTATTATATGGTCTAAGAAAATCAAACCGAATGTGGTACAATTATTTGAATAAATATTTGTTGAAATAAAGATATAAAAATAATTTTATCTATCCATATATTTTCATAAAGAAATTACGGAATCGTTACACACCCATAACCACAACTCCATTTAATTAGATTTTTTTTTTTTAAAATTAGCTGTATTGTGAAGCGTAGACTGAGCCAAAAGTCTGTTCATTTAATAATTTCATTACTCCCAAATATTTATAATCACTTGCCAATAATAGTCGATCATTGAGTGATTTGAATAATATTCTTACTTGTAAAAATTATACAATGTTTTGAATTCGAATATGCTTACTCCACCATATATATATATATATAAAAGGATCATTATTTATATGGTATAGTTTATGATCCATCTACTGAGCTTTCAAATCAATAAAAAAAATTTACTTGTCAATAATTAACCAGTCTGAATATCTACTGAGGTTAATTCTGAGTGTAATCAGCCGACTAAACTTTATAACATCTTTTACTATTTTAACTCAGAAAAAAAAATCTACTACACACCAAACAATTAAGGGATATTTGAAATTGTTGTTGAAAATTTTAAAAGTAGATTTTGAATTTTTTATTTAATTTACTATTTTTTTAAATTTTTTATAAACTATTTTTTTAAAATCTACTTTTAGAAAAAATATCTATTTATCTATTACTATTAAAAATAATTTTCAAAACTTAAAAAAACTTAAAATACAAATTTTTTTCCAAAAACCGTTATTTTTCCAAATGCAATGTTAATTAGGGCGTAAGAAGCGCAAAATCTAATAAAAAGAAAAGGCGCATATTAAACAAGCGGACAACTATCTGTCCGTTTTTCAGCCAGCACACAATCAGTTTTCGCTACCTGAAAAAAGTTGAGCTGTCCAAGTCAACAAAAAATATGCCAAACTGGTAAATATTTTTCAAACACTCTAAATTATGATTTTTTTTAAAAATATTTTATACAAAATTCCTTAAAAAAGGAAAAGGCCCTAAACACTAAACATTTTTCACAATTTTATTCAGACAATTAGATAATTTACATATTATGACTTTTACAAATATAATACAATTGAGACATAATTAAGAAAGAGGAAGAGAATTATGACAATAACCAGACATGAGTACTTATAAACAAACGTGAAAGATCTCACACATTTAGCCTTAGTGAACAAGAGTAGATGCTTCATTGCTGTCATGAGCTTGAACATGTTTGTACTTAAACAACTTAGCACATACTAAATAGTATCCCAAGTTCACCACCCCAATCACTGCCAACATCCAAAATACACAATCTAATCTCCCATCATTGATATTATCAGGTAACCATTTTGTTGACCGACGAACCATACCAGTGACTGCTGTGCTTAAATAATATCCAATTCCAATTAGCAGTGAGATCATAGCAGTAGAAGTACTTCTTAATGATTTTGGAAATTCTTGAAAATATAATGCTATTTGTCCTGGAAAATGAAATGCCTCTCCAAATCCCAGTATCGTTAATGCCAAAACAAGCCATAGACCAGACATAGGCAAGACTGCACCAGGTTCACTGGGGAGGTGATGGGTTCGGACCACGTGAAGTCTCCTTGACTCAATTAGAGCAGACCCTATCATAGCCAAGATAGTGAAGGTGTGCCCAATTCCTATACGTTGAAGAGGTGTCGGAGATTTATGGGTCAGATTTTTCCATGCAGGGAGTAAGAACCGGTCAATGATAAATATTGAGAAGATAGCAGCTACTATGTTAATTCCAAGGAAAGACCCAGGTGGGATTTTGAAGTGGGAACCTAGGTGTCTGTCCATTGTCAGGGCTTGAAGAATTGTTAGGCTATTGAACATGGCTATGATGACATTCAACAAAATCCCAGTAGACCACAATGGCATAATTCTAATTAAGGTTTTGAGATCTTCTACCTCCTTCACAGTACATAACTTCCATGATCTTATATCATGTGAACTTTCTGATTGACTATCGTCTTCAACTTTTATGGCTGCCTTATTCAAAAATCTGCACCAAAAGATCAAGTCTGCTAGTTAGATTTGCAATATGTTTTTGTTTTGGGAAAACACATACCACCTGCTTTTATCCATTTTCATCATTTTATTCTCTTATTGCGGTTTTTTATTCAAATTGTCCAATATTATTTCATTTTTGGAAAATTTTATTCTTGAAAATTCAAATTATTGTGATAATATTTCTCTTGTCATACTAAAGAATGGTATTTGCTAATGAATTTTCTGACATAACACATAATCAGATGGAGCCGGTCGAGTATATAAAGGGCAAGTTGAATTAAAAACCGAACAAAGATACAATACGGTAAAAATAGACAAATACAAAATGGCACGGTGTGTCATATATGCACCTTTTGTTTTTTATGCATATACTTAATGGATATGATTGAATAGATCCATATATAAAGATTTGATTTAGAAGAGAATTAATAATCCACTCATCAATCAAATTAATTTTATGTACCTGAGACTTTTTGTAAGAGTAGGAACTTCCCCTTGATTGCTGTCTTCACGATAAAAATCACGGTTTTCAGAATTTTTTGATGAAATCTTCCTTTTCAGGATTGCTGCAACCACAACACGAGCAATGCTCGTGAAGGGACTGCCCTTCAGCTTATAACTACTTTCTGTGTAAAACCGTTTTCCGGACAACAAAAGAGCTAAGCCAATGGCATTAGTGATGATACAAACACCAAACCCTAAACCCCAACTCAAATTATCTTGAATATAGATGATAGCTGTAAAGCTTAAGAAATTGGCAAGGTAAAATGTGAAGAAATACCAATTGAAAAATATTTGTTGATCATTCGATGAATTGACAAATTGATCAGCTCCCATGGTTGCAATTGTGAAGCGAGTGCCTCCAAGTCCTAAGGAAGATAGTGCTAAGGCAATGTAGAGGATTGCATATTGAAGTGGTAATGGGGTTTCACATGCATGGCTTCCAACTTCACATGGTGAAGGTCTCAAGCTATGGATTGTTGATGTTAGGGTTAACATGGTCACACCCTGCGATTTACATTGAAATTTTACGTCACAATTTCAATATAATTACAAAAGAAATGCTACCAACAATTTTTATAAAATTTCTATGTAAAAAAGGTCATATATTTCTTTATTTATAAAATATTAATATTTTAATAATAAAAGTTAGTGTTTTGCATTTGAATTGTATAGTAGAAATTATATAAAAATTGTTGGTAGCATTCCTCTAATTACAATAAGTATATTCATTGTAAAGGTGATTTTTATACAATCCGTGTTGTTGGAAGTGACCGACCAATCAGACCTAAAAATCAGAAATTGATCTGCTCTAATTTGATATAAAAATCACCTATATGTAAAAAAATGGGTTCAGATTGAAAAATCGAGCTGAATTGTGGATCTTTCAGATCGTTTAAGAAAGAAAATTAGCCAAAAAAAAAAAACTATTCAGTTAATATAAATTAGTTTGCTCATATATGAATCTGATCCTACTTTCAGATGAATTAATTAAGCAATTACACTTTCTTCTGAAAAATCAACAATGGCAGAGATATGCTAAACTTCCTACCGATTGTTAGTAGGAATATTTTTTAGTTTGTGGTATTTACCTAAACTATTTACGATTTTATGATATTTTTTTATAAATTTTCGAATTTATGGTATTTTTTTATAAATTTCTAAATTTATATTTGTTTTATCAGTGATTTACTTTGATAACTGTGTTTGGTGAGGTGCACCCCAAACTGACGTAGCCTGCATGCATGCACCCTAAACCCCTGGTACAAATTATTTTTACTACAAATTATTTTTGCTAATTTATTTATTAAATTTTGTTAATTATTTTTTTAAAAAATTAGGATACAATTTATAAATTAGAATTTGATAAATTACATTTAATAATAGATGATAAAAATTAAGTAAATAAATTAAATTATAAATTAAAATATTTAGAATTTAATCATACATTAAGTAAAATTTTAGAAAATAATAATTTATAAAAATTTTTAGGGATAAAAAATGGAGAGAAAATTTATAAAAGTTGTAAGTAATTACAACAAGTTTTTTTTTTACACAAACGTTTATTATTATTATTATTATTATTATTTGCCTAACACATTTTTTATTGTAAAAGTTAATCATATTATTATTTTTTTGTATGCACAAATATTGGTTGTTAATTGTTAATTAAATTCATTAATTATATTTTGGTTAATTATTTTTTTAAAAAATAAAGACGGTGGATAAATTAAAATTTGCTGAATCAAATAAATTAAAAAAATGAGAAGTGAGCCATTTGGACTAGCGCACGCAGCGATGTGTTAGCCACGTGGACTGCGTGCGCCAATTAAACTTGCGCATGACTGTCAGTTCAAGTAACGCACCTCTCATAAATCTATTATAAATTTGTAAATACTTTTAAAATCAACATAAATTTTGTAAATAAAAATTGTAATTACTTTTTATTTAAGAAATATTCCCTGTTAGTGAGGTAATTTTGAACAATAATGATTGAGATACTCCTCGAAAAATAAAATAAGTAATTGTACCAAAAAAAAAAAAGTAAATATGACATGATTGCTATTTTTATTAATTTGTGGAAAATGTTGATTGATAATTCTCCCTTGAAGTTGTAGCAGATTTAAGGATATTTAAGAAAAATAGAAAAAAGAAAGTGAGACTTAACCAATAAGGAAATGCAAGCAGAAACACAAATAACAAAGAAAGAACCGAAGAAGGAATCAGCAAGAATGGCTCCAGCGATAGGAAGGAGACAATTGCAACCAAGAATTATATTATTAACTTGAGTCGCACTTATGCTTTCCATTTTAATTTCATTTATCAGGAATACTATCAAATTTGATGACCATCCTCCTGCTGCTAATGACACCCCCATCACTGCCCCTGCATCATCAAAATTGTTTAAATTATATATATATATATAAAGATTCAATATTCAATATTTAAGAAGAAAAAAGAAGAGAAACAATTACCGATAATGAAGGGAAAAGAATTCCATCCTCCTTGTTTATCCTTCAATGTTGTTTGCCCAACTTCAATGGGGGCTATTCTTGTTTCTTCCATATTCTTTTTTTTTTTTTTTTTGATTAATTCTTCTATATTCTTTCTTTCTCTATAATGTGAGCAACACTATGTCCACGTTTTATATGGGGAAGCTGCAATTTTGACTTTAAATTAAGTTCTCAATTTTGCCCTCACATCTAGGGAAAAAAAAAAAAAAAGTTACTAATCATATTTTATTAATTACTAGTATTTTTTTTTTAAATATAAAAAAGTGGTACGTGATTTTATGCTCTTTTAACTTAATGTTCGTATTTTTTTTAACAAAAAGAATCCGTAGTATACTTTATTAACAAAAAGAAAAATGTGATTCACTCTATTAACAATATATATATATATATATATTCGGCTAATGGCATTAAATACATCCGATGTGGCATAGCACTAATGACTGCATTAGCTCTGACATAGGATTGATGATGATGTGACACTAAATTATATCCATAAGGTGCTGATATAGTGATGACGTATCATCCAGCTTTGACATGTGGCGCTGTTGTGACACCTATTGAAAATGGGCATTTAATTATAGAAAATGGGCATGTGGCACTAAATGATGATGTGACACTAATATTAATGTAGTGACGACGTATCATCCATATGACATTTACTATGGGGGGCTGTTGTAGCATCCACGGAAAATAGGCATTTAATTATTGAAAATGGGCATGTGGGGAGTTGACCACGAGCCCTCTTGCAGACCATTCAACTACCTAAGACTTTCTACAACTTTACCAGTATCATGTTATATATCCTTTAAAACTTGTTAATAAATATTTTTCTAATTAACTTGAATTTAACTACATATATATATATATTACTTGACTATTCATAAATTATTTAAAATATATATATAATTAAAAAATAAAATTTAACGGTATTAATTTTTATAGAAGAAAGTAAAAAAAAATAAAGGTCATTATTTATGTAGAATTTTTTTTCAATTTAGAATAATTTTTTATAGAAACAAAATAATTTATATAAAAATTTATCAGTAAAGTATATTAATAATAAAAATATAATAGTTAATTAGTAAAATATTAATTGATTAAGATTTTTTAAGCTAACAGTATATAAAATTGTTAAAGTTCAAGTAGTTGAATTGGTTAACAATCGTACTTTGTCCAAAAGCACGCGTGATCAATTCCTCACAGCCGCAGATTTCCCATTTTCAACAATTAAATGCCTATTTTCTATGGATTACACTTCAGCGTCACATAATCGGTGCAACACTACATCTATTTTCCATGGATGGCACTTCAGCGTCACATAATCACTCCATCACGTGAACATAATGTCAGTATCATGTCAGCCATTCGATGAATTTTTTTTTTTTTTTTTTTTACTAGTCGTATTTTATTCATAACGTGAAATTTACTCGTTAAGGAATAGTTTGATTGGTATTATTAATTATAAAAATTTTTAAATTTAAGTCTTTTTATTATTGTCTACCAATATTAATAGAAATTCAATATTTTTATTATGTGTTCAAAGAGATTATTACCCCAATTTTATATAGTTCATGATCTATTTACACTCTTAATAAACAAAAAAACGTAGAATTTACATATATTTTTATGATTAGTTGTATTTTTGCACTTTACCAAATTGATACTGTTAAAATATCACACATCGATTAATTAAAAAATTTAAATAATTTTTATAATGACTTAAGTATCTCTTTTTCAAAAAGTTAGCTTTTTTTTTAATGAATTGAGTCTAAAATTTATTTATTTAATACGGTATTAAAACTACCAATTTTGTGATGTTAGGCAAATTGCCTAATTCTGCAAACTTCTACATGTGTTTGGCCTTACACATGATGGCTCACTTGATTAAAAAATCTTATGCCCTATATTATTACTTGGGCATTTTTCTTCTCTTCTGGAATGCATTAGGCTCAAGTTTCATCTATTCAACATATATAAATAATTTATGTTTTATATTCTTCTATAAATAGATGTTAATAATAATTTTGAATTAAATATATATGAATATCATTTAAAAAAAGTATATATATACATATATAATTCAGTTTAATATATTATCGGTAAACTAATTTAATTATGCAGTGACATATATGTAAATAGATTAATTTACATCAATCAATATGAATAAAGTAATTTATATAATTAAATTAGTTATAAATAATATGATAGATTGAATTTATCTAATAATTTCTTTATAAATAAATAACTTATTAAAGTGAGATTTCTGTGGCAAGCATCTTCTATTTATTACGTACAGTAGTAGAAAATCATTGGAAAATTGGAAGTGGTAAATAGGAAGTATAAAATCTTATCAAAATCTGGAAAGTTGCTTTCCACGTAATCTATGATGTCGGCCTCTTTATGTACAATAGTGGAAAATCATTGGAAAATTGAAACTGGCAATAGGAAGCATAATTTCTTATCAAAGTCTAGAAAGTCGTTTTCCACTTATTCTATGATGTCCCCCTAATAGTATCCTCAACAGTGCCGTTTATTTTTAAAAAATATTTTTAATATAAAAAAGAGAATTTCAGAATATTTTTAAATATATAAATTAAAAATATTTTCAATAACTACACAAAGATTTTTTATATTTTTATTTTTCATTTTATTTTATCATTTGTGAATTAATATTTATCATAAAAAATAAATAAATTATTTTTATCATAAAAAAAAAAATAACACATCAATAAAAAAATAAAACATGTAAAATAGATGAGAGAATAAAATTTGGCTCTTAAATGTAGAAAGTCAAATTCATTATCTTCTCTAAATCTTTAAAATAAAGAGTCTGAAAATTTTATAGTGTGAATTTATTTTTTAAAGTAAAGAAACGAACTCGAATGAAGAAGCTATTGAAATGCTCTAAATGTGAGTATGCATGGTAATAGAAGCCGAATAAGCTCTCTTCAAAATTTCAATAACTACACAAAGCATACTCATCCCTTCGCCATCAGGGTGTCTTCCTGCATACCCCTCTCTAGTCCCTTCCTTTTTTTTTTCAATAGAAAGCTCAATGGGCCGTGACTATACATAAGTGAATAATTATATCTACTTACATATACTATAAAAATATTAAATTTCTATTAATATTGTGAATGGTGAAAGAGAATTCGAATAGTGGTGGATCTAATAATTTTTTTGAAAGGGTGGCAAATTCATAAAATAAAAAAAATTATGAATAAAATTTATCATAATTTATGAATTCTAAATTACATTTTATTGATACAAAAGAAAAAGTTAAAAGAAAAAAATTACAGTCTCTCTTAGCGGTAGACGCAGAATTTACAATGAGCGGAGGCCAATAATAAAATTAAGTGAAACTTATAAAAAAAATCATGAACTTTATCAAATTTCACAATTATATCTAATTCAAAAAAAATTATATTTAAATTATATAAACTTTTTTTTTAAAGAAATGTAATTTTGGTAGCACAAAACAAGTTTCCAAATCTAATTCTAATAAAATTATATTTTATTACAATAACTATTTTCACAGTGTCATATTTTGAAAGCTTTAAACAATATTTTCATCATAAATGGAATTTAATATTTTTTTCAATATATGTGACTAATAATCATTCATCAATTTATCTCTAAGTTTGTTACGTGACGAATTCTTAAAAATTTTTATTGAAAAAAAAAAAATTTCTCCACAGTTATTTTTGCGACATACAAGATCAAAGGTAATTTCACTAGTAAATACATCAATAGAATCATGCAATGCCTTTTCAATTGAACCAATTTCTTGGAGAGCTCATTAGAAAATTGATCATTTGATTGCATATTTACAAGCTCATGTTAAAATAAATAGAGTAAATTACTGTAATTCTTGAAATTTGATTGAATACACTAGTTGGTCCCTCTATTTTTTGAAATATATTATGAATTCTATCATGTTTGATTTAATACACTAGATAATCCTTCTGTTAATTTTTTCTATTGCATATAAACAGAATGTCAAATTTGTCATTTTTTTTGTCTTAAAAAATAACAACAAAATATTAAAAAAAATTTAAGTCATCAAATTGATACTAAAATGTTAAATTTGTCACTCTTTTTTAATATTTTATTTTTTAAATTAACAAAATATCAAATTTATCAGAAAATAAATAAGAATAATTTAGGTATTTTTTAGTTAAATAACAGAATATTCTAGTTGACGAACGAAATATTATATTTAAAAGTAATATAAGGTCTTTTTAGTTATTAGAATCAATCTGAAAAACTTTATAATGTATTTTAAAAATGAAAAAACTAACTAATATATTTAATCAAATATAGGCGTATATTAATAATTTATCCAAATAAATATATAAAATATATGACTTAGATTTAGTCCAAACTCCTGAATATACATACTAAGCATATTACGTATATAATTTTTTTGAAAATCTAAGCCCCCACTGTTCCTATGCTGTGTCCGCCCTTGGTCGCTCTCATATTTTAAAACGATCGTCGCTAACATTTAAAAATAGGTTTATTTCTATAAAAATAACTAAATATTAAATATATAGAGTTAACGCAACAATAAATAAAATTAACAACAATAAGTATTAAAATTATAAACTAAAAATTACTAAATTATAAATTGAAATAAATCAAAGAAAATAATTAGAAATATATATATTTGATATTTAGAATTTGATTGTAATACAGAAAATTGAATATCTTGGGGTGCAATTACAATTTATTATATTTTTTTAATTATTATATATAAATGAGAACTTGTAATTTTCTTGTGCTTCTAGTGGCATTTGCCACGCCATTCTAGTAAGTAGAACCAAAAATGGAATCAAACTTGAGACCTCCCATATTCTCACAAGTCAGCTCCCTCTCTAGTATCTTTCTCTTCTCTTTATGTCATTATATTTTCCGTTACAGTTTTCTGTTTTTTTTTAAGTAATCCTTTTTCAATAACATTTTTTGAATTTATTCGTCATTATGATACATCCGATGAAAATTTTAATTGTTTTTTATAAGTTATGTTTATTAGTTTATTAAAAACTAATTATATCCTAAATTCATGTTAGATTTTTTTGTTGAGAACTGTTGATGGATGACAGTTGATTGCTAGTAGCTTATTGATATTAATATTTGATTAAATTATATCGAATAGTTGCTATCAGATTATAAAATTACCAATACAAGCATAATTTATTTATTCAAAATATATTTTTCTATCATATGTAAATAAGTAAAAAAATGATACAATTATTATTTAACATAATTATTTATTTTAAAAATTAAAATAATAATGGTAATAGTAATAAATAAATGTAATAAATTACATAAAAGAATTTTCACAAATTTATAAGTATAATTAATTAAATATATTTTTAATATAAATTTTCTTTTTTTTTTTTATAATACCTCAATTGTTCATATTTGGCAATTCAAAGTGATATACATGACATAATTTTATTCATTTTCTTCTTATTATAGATGTAACCTGCAGCTAAGAATAAAATATTGAAAAAGAGAGATAGAGAGAAATAAGAGATAACATGTAATTGATAGTGTGTTGTCAAAAGTTGCATTCATGATGGAGAAATGTAGCTTAAAGTCAAGAAATTTTGACAATTATTTCTTTTAACTTTTTGAAAATATAAATTTATATATTTTTTTTAGATTTTTCCCTCCATAAAAAAATATTTGAAATCTATGCTCATATTTCTAAATTTAATTTTTTGATTTTTTATTTTTCTAACTTAGGGGTATGGTTCCTTGCTTATATATAGACTAATTTAATTATAAATCGATATATATTTAATTATTTTATTTATATTAATTAATTTGAATATAATAATTGATCAACTTATTTACATATTATTATTATATGATTAAATTACGCGATGGTCACGTATTAGATTAAGAATTATTCTATAAAGCAAACCCACGTGAAAGAAGAAAAAGATTAAGAATTATTCTATAAGCAAACCCACGTGAAAGAAGAAAAAGCTTGAATCTTTGGAGAAATGGGATTATATAAGCTTTTGCTTAAAGGCTTTGTACCAATCTCCAGCCTGCTTTAAACAAGGCAACATTTTGCACCCAACTCCCTCACTACTGTGCCACGCCCACCTCCTTTATATAACTCTCATCATTAATTCCTTTTTGTTGCAATTCCACCCCATCCCCAAAATCAGATTGCTTAACCAATTTCAGTAAATGATCAATTCATATATATGATCGGAATCAAATTCAACAATTTTTAAAATTAAATCTTCTAGTCACCAGAATTCATAATCTGTACACCTAGCCCATCATGCATTTTTTTTGGTTTAATTTCATCCATATTTACTGAATTTTTATTTTATTACAGTAAAATTACAAAACGTTTTTTGTCCTAAAAAAAGTCATTCAATACATTTTTATTTCACTAAAATAATTTTCGGTCAATTTTTCAATTTAAATAACCAGACAGTAGATGTGTCATCCGAAGTTTGATGTGACAGTTGACATATCATAAAAAATATGACATATTACTAGAAATTAGCCTATAATAATTTTGGTAAAATAAAAATATAATTCATTAATTTTTCTGTAATAAATTTTTTTTTATTATTTAACTGTATTAAAAATAAAGTTGATTAAATTAATCCTATTTTCTTTCTTTTAGTTCAAATCTGCAAATATCTATTTATGTGGGTTTTTATAGTTTGTGGAATTCATCACATTGATGCGACATAGTGAAACTAAACACCAGTCTTCTTTTTCTTCTTCTTATTATGTGCTGCGTAACTTGTGGCACTTCCTGTTTTGCAGTTGAGAATGACAAGCCATTTTCACATAAGAAATCATGAGTGTCGCGCATATTAACTAGTAATTTTCTCTTAAATTTAAGACTAAATAATAACTTTTCGATCACAGTAAAATCGCCTAAAGTGACAATTAAAATGGAATAGATAGAGTAATAACTAAGAGTAATGATGTAATTAGATAATTTTAATGACTAATATACCCCTTAATCTTTTATTGGTTGTTTAGAATTTAAAAATTATAACTAACCACCTTTACTCTAATTAATAAATACTTAATTTAAAACAATTTATCAATACATTTTAACTAATGGCATTAATGATTAATCTACATTGAGTGATTTATATAACACAAATAAAAAATAAATTAGCAATGACCAATTCAATATGTGAATATATATATATATATATATATATATATATAATTTTTTTCCCTATATATATTTTTTGTTGTAGCTTTCAAATTGGAATGTCAAATATAATTATATTAATTTAGAAAATTAAATTAAATCAAATCAATTTGAGAGATTAATTCTATTCATGGTAATTTCTTTCTATCAAATTGATGTCTCACCATGTAACTATATAATACAATTTTTGATTAGTTGATACTTGTTTCATTATAAAATTTTAGTTGTACCCAAAATTGTTAAACCCGATCCAGCCAATGAATTGGAAAAGATAGAGGATATCAACCAGCATTTTTCCTTAGTCGAATCAGCTAAGTAAAATTCTCTCAAAATAAAATAGTTAACATTTTTTCATTAATTATTAGTAAAATGTGAATATTATACTAGCCATATTCCATACACAATAGTTAACTTGATAACAAAAAATATCATATTAGAACATGCATTCATTTATTAATTAAAATAACTTTAAATATAATTTATATATGAAAAATTTATCAAAATATGCATTAATAATGAAAATGTAAGCGATCAAATTCAACTAATTATATAAGTTTGTTGAATAATGTGAGTAAATTAAATTCAATATATAACTATGTATTTATAAGTAATTTATAGTTCAAATTAAACATAATCATTTTAAAAAATATTCTCCTATAATAATATCTACATTATATATAAACATTATTTTAATAAACAATAGAATTAATTTATTTAAATATACTTTAATTTTTAAAATTAAAATAGTAATATGTATTGATTTTTCAATTAAAACTTTAGATAGAATCAATAAAAATGATTAGTAAAAAATTTATCAAAAATATAATATATATATATATATATATATTGATAATAAAACTCAAGTAATCAAACTTCACTTATTAATTACATATGACTTATATCAAATAAACTTATGAACAACATTTTGGCCCATTATACAATTTTAAAAAAAAGCTTAACAAAATCTAGGGAATTTTTCCAAAATGTTAAAAAAACTCATAAAATATTACAATATGACCTCCACTTAAAATTATTTTTCAAACCTACAAAAAAACGTCTAAAAAATATTACAAAAATATCTAAGTTCAGAAGTCATTTCAAAATATACCAAAAAGTACACATTCGGTATATCTCCAGTATACTTTAGGTATACTATGGTTTGGTATCTTTAAAAATATTTTGGCTATACATTAGTTCGGTATACATTAAGAAAATTTTGAATATACCTTAGAAATATTTTGGATATTCATTGAGAATACTTTGAAAATTCTTTAGAAATTTTTTAGATATAACATGTGCATTCTTTGAAAATATATTGTGTATACCTTAGGAATATCTTCGAATTCCTTAAAAACATATCGGATATACCTTAGGAATACATATACCTTGTGTAATATCCTCCCACGTAGCAAACTCAATCCTACTATGCAGAAGAATGTTACCAAACTATATCTTGTGAAATTTGCTAACTTACGTTAAAATTAAAACTTTTTCCGTCTTGTTTAACTTAATCATTGTAAACATGCATATCATATTTAACACTTGTATCATCTAAATTGAACACTAGTTTAATCCATAAATAAAATAACTGGTTTACATACCTTGGAAATGCTTTTAAAATTTTTTAGAAATTTATTGGATATACCTTGTGCATTCTTTGAAAATATATTTGGTATATAAAAAATACATTGGGAATACCTTGGAATTCCTCGAAAATTTTTGAAAAATATATTGGATATATATTGGGAATACTTATACCTTGTGTAACACACTCTCACGCAACAAGCTCAATCCTACTATGCAGAAAAATTATATCAAACTATATCTTTTTAAATCTGCTAACTTATGTTCAAATTAAAATTTTTTCCGTCTTGTTTAACTTAATCATTGTAAACATGCATATCATATTCAACACTTATATCATCTAAAATGAACACTAGTTTGATCCATAAATAAAATAACGGTTTCCGAGTTTAATAGTCATTTCCAACGTAGGTGAGCAGGATAAGTTTTTGTAGCATTGAGGAATGCCAACTTCGGCACCAGGGAAGCGGAGAACTTCCAGTGAAATGTTTCGACCAGATTTAGAGATTTACATCACTTGAAAAGAGAAGTAATTAGAAAAAAGAAAAAAATAAAATAAAATCGAAAAAACTGGTAAAAGTGAACAGCACAAAAACTGCCTGTAATCTTGGGAAAAAAAAAATTTTGGTAATTCATGTAAAATTTCCCAAAATCTAAGGACGTAGCCCAATGATGAAAGTCGCTCCAAATAACCTCATTTTACATGTTCGAATCCAAATTCAGCACTTTCCATACGAATGAACCGGTTGAAACTGGACCAATTCGCATAGTTTCCGATACAACCAGTGAGTCAGTTGTTTTTTTTCATTAATTAGATATATATTCAGGTTTTGAGTGTTAGACTGATTTTCCGATTTAACCAGTTGAACCGGATCAATTTTCACAACATGATTGTACCCTAGTTTTCATATACATGTTAAGCTATAAATATCTTTTTTTTTAATTTGCTACGTGACTAAATTTCATCTAAAATATATTTGTTTTATTCATATAATATGCAGAAAATTAGTTCAAAGAAGTGAAAGAAATTATAATTATTTATTTAATTTTCAAATATAATATTAGTAAATATTTTAAAAATAAATCCAAAAAACTTATTTTATTGACATAGCTAAATAATAATTAAACTAAATAGCAAAAAAATTTATTTAGATTCCAGCTAAATAGTAAGGTCCATTTAGATTTTTATAAATGACAATAAAAATGGAACGAATAGAGTAATAATTAAACTTTCCTCTACCAAAAAAATAATAATTAAAAACCAAGCTTAAACACAATCCACATTTTTCTTTAATTAATTGTTGGGAATTGGGAGATTCTTCTAAAATTTTTTTTTTAAAGTTTTCTTTGATTTTTATCCGTCGGGTTGAATTTTGATGATAATTAAGCATGCTTGATTCCTTTCATTAAGCATAAAGTATCTACTTAATTAAGATTTAAGAAGAATATGATAAGTTAATATGAAACTTTTTCAGTTTAATTAGATCTCTGAAATTCGAGTTTCGAGTATACAACTACTTTTGAAACTTTTAAAAAAATATTTCACTACTCTTATGAAATTTATACATCACATTTTAAATTAGTTGGACTATTTCTGTATACCAAATAAAAAAAAAATCTATATATACAAGTGAATTAGGGAGTTAAGAATTTTATCCCAAATAAAAATTTACAAAAACAAGTATTCTTAATTACACAGAACACAACTGAGGAGAGAAAATATTTCCTCAAGTCTAAAGTCAAATTTTTAAGGCCAAATTTCTGGAAAAAAAAAAAACTTTTCTGTATTAAAAATAATATGTATTTTCAATTTTTTTCAATTAAATAGATGAACTTTTAATATTTAATCATTTTAGTCATTTCGATCAATTTAGTAGAAAAAATTATTGACATGTTCGAATTTTTTAACAAGAAATATGTAGCGGCTCATGATTCTCGTTTTCTTGAAGATTTAGCATGAATCCCGACAATATCAATTTTCTTAAAGTACCCATTGAAAGGATGAATTAAGCCTTCTTCGTAAGATTTTAAGGATCTAGCGACTAGTCATACCCAGAAAAAAAGGCTGGTTAGATATAGTTGTTTTCTAGGGTTATTTTTTTTACTGTATTCTTTTAATATAAAAACGATAACATTTTGTTTTATTTCTAAAATATTAACAAGTCTGCTTTTTAGTCAACAAAAAAAATATATATATTTGTTGAAAAGTTTAGATACATAAACAATTATTTCTATCAAATTGACTGAAATGTCTAAATTAATAAAATATTAAAAATTTATTCATTTAATTCAAAATTTTAAAAATATATATTAATTTTGATACAAATCTAAAAATTTAAGTTTTTTCTCATAATTTGACCAATATTTAATTGTCATCGACTTTGTAAGAATGTCAACAATTTGATCATGTGAGCTAATATATCAAACCAAGAGAGACATGCGATGGACTCTCTCTTCAGTTTATAAAGTGAAAATCAGTTCCTATATGCATGTTTGGTGCGAGAGTAAAAAATCGAATTGGCTGTAGAGTAAATAATATGAATTTAACTAATTTTATTAAATAAATAAAAGTTGAACTATATTTTAGAATTAGGTAATTTTTCCATAAAATTGAAATTGGATTATTTTATGAAGTGAGGTGAAGACTGAAGAATCATAAATAAAGTTATATATATACATCTTGATAATTATAGTTTTATTCAAGTACAATAAGGATTTGATTAAAATAAATATATACCACTAACTATTAATTAATTGGCAATTACATTTTTTTTTTCCAAATTGATAACTTAAACAGAATAATAAATTTTATCAAAAAAACTCAAGGGTATTATAATTCTTGCAAATGATAGATCATAAGGTAAATAATAGACATAACCCATATTCAAGCGTTCGAATTTGTTAATTTTTTCAAATTGCCCTTCTGATAGATTTTTTTTATCACATTTGCCCCTTAACGCTGTTTTTAGACCATATGCCATTTAAGAAGCTGTTCAGTGTGGTTGGAATGGAACTAGCTTAGTCGATATAAAAATGAAAAGTTTTAGAGGAAATGACATGAAATCCCCGATTTTTCAGAAAGTTTCAAATTCAACTTCAAGTTTTTCTATGAATAAAACTCCTTCAATGTTTTTATCTTTTCAATATATCAATTAATTTCATGTATAGTCACTATATAAGTTAAACAAAGTTCTGGCATCCTAATCGGCATTATTTTTAATCTATAGTGCTGATGTAGATGTTAATTTGTAGAATATATAGTATTTTATTTAACTGTAGAGTGATGTGACATGTTTTATATGTCAACTGGAATGGTAGTATGATTTTTTAGGTTATTGACTACTGAAAAATCACTGAATGTGACTTTACTGAAATTAAATTATAGTTAAATGATATTTATAGGGCAAAAAAAATATGTAAGTTTAGTACAATAATACTAAAGCTAAATGACCATTGACGAAATTATGCCTCCTTTTGCATTTACATTATTACCTTTTGATTAGGTTAATTTTTGACTATTTCATTTAAATTGTTTATTTTATTTTCAATTTAATCTATAAAATAATCTATTTTCAATTCAAGAACCAAATTAAATAGTTTCTCTCAATTATAAATTCCATAAATTTTTTCCTTAATTATCCTATGTATCCCTTAATTTAACTCTGCTAATTCCATAACGGAAAAAAATTTACATTTACTATACATACAATATAATATATAAGACAGATTCTGTGTGGAGATGATATTCATATGCTTCTGTGTGAAGATGATATTCATATGCTATACATATATTGTCCATATAATTAAATAAAATGAAATTATATATTAAATTTGATTTACTATAACGAGAAAATGAAAGTAAAATAAATTTGTGGTGTTGCTAAAGATGTATAGATTATGTCCTTTCTAACTGGAGCTTGTGATTGCTGGAGTTGGTTTATTTTTATGATCTTTTTATCTTCAAATAAATAATTTTACTATATATATATATATATATAAGAACAATAAAACGATCATATAAAGAAATTTTAATTATTTTCTATACACATATAATATACATATAAAAAAATAAAATAATCATATAATTTATATATACAATATACATATATTTACAGATTTATGGTTGAATATAATTTACATATAGTATTCAGATAGTGTTCATATAATGCGTATACAGTGTACGATATGCTGCTTTTTATACAAATAATTATTGCATCATAATTATAATTATATATGTTGACTATACGATGCTATATGTTAGTTATATATATAATTAAAAAAAAATTGCCTGAAGATTATAAATATAAATAATGTATAAATTGATTACATATATAATGAAAGAGTGTATGTTAAGTGTATCTATAACAATATCTGATATTTGTATTGACTATATACAACATAAATTTAATGTAATAAAACTAATATGATATATGTTATATATAAAAGTAAATTTAAGTATATGATTTTTATAGTATATTATATGTTCATTATATTATTGTTCCACTCGAACACCTGCAGGCTTTTGTGATGCAATGAAAAAGGATCGCTAAGTCACATCTCCCATTGCATCCTCTTTCCTCAATTAGTGTTTTTCAGGGACCCATGGATGTATAATTTAGTGACAAAGTGAAAAGCAAAAGAGCATCAGTTATGCAAAAAAGGAGTATTTGATTATGATGGCCTTGTATATCCCACCAACAATTACTACACCTACTGATTTCATTGTAACATTTTTGTTTCTTATCCTTGTTCAGGACCAGTAAAACCTGAATACAAATGAAACTGCATAATCTAAATGTATTTTTTTTGTATTATATGTGCATTATATAAATATTATATGTGCATTATATAAACAGTATTAAACTTTTCTTGTGTTGATTTATTATTCTTTTATAACATATTAGATTTTCTATATATAACTCATTTATTGAGTACATAAATATAATTTATATTAATACTATTTGACCACCTTTTTTTTTAATTATATGTATATAGCCAGTGGCTATTCGCTATTAAGCAAGTAAATAAAAATTGAATTATATTGACAAGGTAATTTGCTATCTGGCTTTGTTATGCCCTTTTTAATTTAAAGTTTGAAAAATGATTTTGTGATTGTTGTACCATGCGTAAATCTGTTGTGGTTTGGCATGAATTGTCATCACCAATCATTACCCTAATATAAATAATTACAAAATATATAATTAGACACACACTTATAAATTAATTAATGAAAAGATTTCTTATCCAAAACCAATCCATATATCCACTTGGAGAATTTTCAATCCAAAACACTATTTTACACTAAAATGATATAAATACAGTGAATTTATTTCCAACTCATCACTATTTTTTACACTAAAAAAATAATATTTTATATTTGTTTCTAATTATACATTATTTATTTCTATTTTTTATACTAAAAAGGTACAATTTGTATAGTTACAATGCAGTATTAAATTTGGCGTGGTATTGTAGCCGCTATCATTTTTAATCCCAAAATGGTGTTGGATAGGTTCTAATATCATTTTTGTCTTATTTTATTTTTATAACAAAATACCGCTTGGAGATGGTCTTAATAATTATTTAAAAAATCTTTTATTTATTTTTTAATATAAAAATAAATTATTTATTTGCTATATTGTACAAGTATATCCATTTATTTCTTAGTCATTGTTTGACTTGACGGTGCGGCAGAATTTGGCTTCTTCTCGACGGCCGTTGTACGCAGCGTTACGTCACAAGCTCCTCAGGGTTCAACGGTAGATGAAAAAAGGGAAAAGATGTAAATCGATGCTGGACTCAAATAGTAACAGTTTTTATGCAGGTGGAGTTGGGAAAGGATTTTGTGGAAAGAGAATACGTGAGAAACACTTGTTTTGGAAAATGAAAAAAAAAAAAAATTGGAAGTAAAAAACGAAACCCCACTTTCAACATTGAATTTGAGTCCAAATTCCAAAGTATTATCCTTTCAATACTCAGCCACTGCGAACAATGTATCAAGTCGGGTGAATCCAAAACTCTGTGTGAGCTTGGGCTCGACTAATTGTGGGCATAGCTGCATAGGAGATTAGAACAATTTGAGTTGACTGTGGGCTTGAACTCATTTGCTCAGCATGAAGATGTTACCCACAGGACTACTAAGCTGCCCTCAGAAGATCACATCAATAGAAGGCATAAAGTTAAAATAATTGGAGGAAGGTGAGAAGAACGAGGAAACACATGCCCGTCAAAGGCTATGCCGAAACAATTGACCACTCGTGCCATGCGCAAGCCAAGCCAAGCCAGCCAGCAGGACTCGTGTACACAATTATTGGTGGGTCAGCTGAATTATTGGTATAACTTTCCAATTTCCCTCGTTTAATGCATAAAAGAAATTATCCCACCTGTTTGACCACAACAACAAAACTTCCTATATCCCATCCCTTTATGATCTATCAGCTTTGATTTAGCAGACCACATTTATTTAAACAAATTTAGCTTAACCTGCAGGGACCCATACACAGGTTTCGACGAAACCGAATCAAAACTAAAAACCGAATCTAACCGTATTAAATCATATTAATTTGGTTAGATTTATTCGATTTTCGGTTGAAAATGTTGAAAAACCGATTAAACTGAACCGACCGAACATATATATATATATATGTATATATATATATATTAATTCTAATTTTTATATGAAATAAAAGAAATTATAGCTTATAATAATTAGTTTTGTTACATGATAGTTGATAAAATCATGAACTATAACAATTTATTCTAATTTGTATTAACTAATGTTAATTTTATGGTAATTAATAAAATTATGATAATTAATTTTAATTCATATTAATTTACAAAATTTTAATTTTAGTTTATAGCAATTTATAAAGTTATAATAATTAATTTTAATTTATATTAATTGATAAAGTTATTATAATTGATTTTAATTTTTTATAATTTGATAAAATATGGTAATAATTATAATTTATATTAATTAATAAATTCATTTACAAATCCGGTTAAACCAAACCGGTTCCATTAGGTTTAGTTCAATTCAGTTTTTTCACATATATATATATATATATATATATATTGGTTCGATTCGGTTCGGTTTTAACTGATGCACGCTCCTAGGTTTCATATCTAATACGAATATATGATATTCAACTAAATCATGAACAGTTTGACCCAAATGGATTAAGGGAAATGTGGTGATTGTCCCACTCCAACACCTAGCAGGCTTTTATGATGCAATGAAAAAGGATCACCAAGTCATATCTCCCTTTGCATCCACTTTCCTCAATTGGTGTTTTCAGGGACCCATGGATGTATAATTTAGTGACAAAGTGAAAAGCAAAAGAGCATCAGTTATGCAAAAAAGAGTATTTGATTATGATGGCCTTGTAAATCCCATCAGCAATACTACACCTACTGATTTCATTGTAACAGTATTGTTTCGTATTCTTGTTCAGGACCAGTAAAACCTGAATGCAAATGAGCAACAGAACAACTACATGATCTATTTGTATTTAAGTCACAAAATCTGCTAATAACCAATTGACCAAGTTATATACAAGATTTGTGAATGCCACTTATAACACAAACCACTTGTAGCCCAAGATGAAACATACAGTGTTCTAAATTTGATACCTGGATTTCAGAGAATCATATCAGTTGCACTGCATTCATTGCTGATGAAACTCGTACAGAAGCTTTGAAGACAAGGTTGAAGAACAAGTTCCCACAATTCAACGGCATTATATGAAAGCACCCCAAATCAAACACCACAACAGAAAAAGCAAGGCAAATTTGACGAGTCTATTATTCTCCATAGCTGACTGTAGTCTATCAAACTTAATTAGACAAGTCTTCCTTTTTTCTCATTTTTCTTGTTTATCCTCGGCCCCACCGTTCAACCAGTGAGGCCTAAGATCGACAACATATGTATCACCTATTGATTTAAAAGACGAATGACGAGTATTTATCTATGGAAAAAAGCAATTTAGAGTAAAAAAAAATGCAAATATCATTTCATAGATTTCCTTTATGGAATGGGGTTAGTAAACAATGAAACACCAACCACTCTAACCGTCCTAAAATCTTTAAATAAATGACTCTTTTAGGTTGACAAAAGCCCATTCACTCCGAGGAGAGGACGAAGGCATACGCGGACTTCATGTTCTTCTGGCCCTACACGATGTTTGGGAACAATAATTTCAAGCATTGTCCCCGTCTCGTCACGGTATGCTTCCAACTTAGCATCTTCTGGAATGCGGTTTGGAAGAGGAATCTCTCTAATGAATTCCCCAGGAAGGCAGTGCTCTGGTGTTGGATCTGTTAGCTTAAATGTCCTATCATGTCTCTTAATAAATGGCATGCAGGCTGTACTTATACAAGATATCTTCACAATTCCATGCAAATTAGTGTTCCTCCAAGTGACTTTCACCCTTTGAAGATCTGCAAAGGGCAAGCTCATGAGAATTAAGAATGCTTCATCATCTTCATATATTGTTTTCGCTGCTGTAACAGGCCCATATACATTCTTCATTACCCCACTGAACTCATTAATCCATGCTGGCTCAACTGGATGAATATTCATATCCACTCTATCACCATGTGAGTTGTTAGCTAAGCATTCGTCATCATTTCTACGTGGCAAATAATCCTTCTTCCGCTTGTGACAGACAGGAGAAAGATCCATAATCTCACCATTGCTATGGTCCGATGATTGAGTTGAGAGATTCAAACCAGTCCCAGTAAGCAATTTTTTCGGGTGAGAACTTCCATTACCCTTTAATGGATGAAGGGAACGCTCAATCTCAAACTCTGTGTTTGGAAGGTTCCTCCACGAACCAAAATCACTTGCTTCAGGAGGAATTGTGAAATTTATGTCGCGGCCTGTAAGCTCCATCCACCTTTTCCTCTCTTCTTCCTCAAGGTTCATGAGATTAGGTGATCTAACAACTTCTATACCATGAACACATTGAGGATTAGAGAGACCCCTGTAATGCTTCCTCTGCATTCTATGAGATCGAACAAACCCCTTATCAACACTGAATGGAAATGGGCGCTGCCCTTGGCGAGAATGCCCGTTCATGTAACTCCTGAGCTGCATCTTACCCAAGGCATTTTCAGGTCTTTCCTTGAAAATCCACATGTATATGTTTTCCATGTCATGCTGAACCAAGAAAGCATCAAGCTGCAAATCTGACTTCTCATACCCAGACACACCATTCCTATCCCTAATTATCTTGGACTTTGACTTTTCATTCAGAACAGGCTTGAAATAGAAGCTGAAGAAAAACCAGGCACCCCAAATGCTATCAAGCCGTTTTGTGCATTTCTTTGCAACTTTCGGGACACTAATGACTGTCTCAACCTCATAAATTTGAGGCGCAAGACCCACATCTAAAATGTCACATGGATCATTCCACGTCAAGGAAGGTGGACTAGGCTCAGCTGATAATGGGAGATTGATATCTGGAGGACGTGAAAGAATGACTGATCGATTCATCTCTCTTTCCAACTCATCATGTGTCAGAGAACCTGAATCCATCGACAGAAGTGTGGACGGATGATAATTCTCCATTGACAAGGTTGTGAGGAGAGCTTCCCCCATATTTCTTTTTTCCTTCCCTTTTATTTTTCTTGGTTCTGGGTTGTGACTTGAGAGCCACCTAGCACCATGAATCAAATAGAAACTCCAACAAAATTCAGCAGAGCTCCCAATCAATCAACAAAACCAAATAAACAACTCATCAATCTCTTCATCTTTTAAAATTTAAAAACAAACCAGAACGATAAATCAGAAATATTCATCAAAAAATTCAGGAATTAGCAAATGGTGGCATCGACATCATTGGTATGTCATCAACCTGCCAAGGGAAAAATAAGAGAGAGATGTCAACTCAACATGTTCAAAACTTGACCTTTTACAATCAGATGCTATCAAAAGGAAATTCTATCCATATTTCTTCAAGATAAACCAAATTAATAGAGAAATCATTAAATAGAAATGAACTCCAAAATATCTTCCGTCTTGAGGTCTGAAACTCCAAAAAATAATAAAAATTTTAGCCCACCAAAAAAGCCTTAAAATTAAGTTAAAGCCAAAATTAGGTCACTCTGAAATATCCGAGAATCCCCATATGGGCAAATAAACATATTATAGCGAACGACTCCGATTTAACAGGAAACCCATATGAATTAACCCTTGAGAGATTGAAATCGGGAAAAAAAATATAATTTATTCGGTTTCTCAGCTACCAAACAAAGATGAAACCGGGAAAAAACAAACAAATAAAGAATTCAAAAATCCCAGAATCTGAGGAAAATCCGGGGAAAATAGAAGATAAATTACAGATTCAAAGTAATAAAATCAGACCGGAAACGGAACCCTAAATCCCTAAAAAAGTAAATAATGAAAATGAATAAAATCGAAGAGATTCGAAAATTACCTAAAAGGAGAGACTTAGATCCACCTAAAACAGAGGGTTGCACATTCCGACATTCGATCCCCGTTTTGAGAGAGAAGGAGCGAGAGAGAGAGAGAGAGAGAAACGGAGGGTGTTAAAAGAGACGGAGTTAAATAGGAGAAAGAAAGACCCTACCCTACAGCAGGAGACCAGATAGCGGCGGCGAGTGCTACAGTGCAGAATGCAGATGAACGACGTTAAGTAACGGTAGAGGAGATTAGGGGTCAAAAGAAGCGAAGCGTCCTCCGAAGCCAAGTGGGTCCTGTCTGAGTGTTTTGTCATTAAGTAATAATAATTGTCTTTATAATCATATAAATTAGACATAATTTATAATTATAAATTAAAATAAAATAAAATAATATAATATAATCCCAAACTGCAAACCGGAACTCTCTCTTTTTACTTTTGTACTGGACAAGAGATCTATAATATTTTCTGTGGTTGAATTAATAACTTATTAGTCAAATATTTAATTATAATATAATAAACTAATTATATATATATATATATTATGATAAATTAAAATAAAAGGAAATCATATAAACTTATCAAAATAAAAGAGAACAAATGTATGAGAAGATGCATGTTAATTAATTTATTTATTTTTGCTATCATTTTCATAGAAAAATTAAAAAAATAATAATGAAAGGAAGAAAAGAAAGAAAAAGACTTCCACTGTTGAGGAAACAAAATCCCATTTCCATGGCTAACAAACCAAAACCTGCATTATCTAAAAGTTGGGTGAGAAAATTGTTCAAAAAGCAATGGGGAATTTTGTTTCTTATTAATTGTTAGTTTTTTTTTTTTTTGAATTTTAATATTCAAAAAGTGAAAGTCAATATGAATTGTTGAGTCAAACTTTTCATACAGTTGAATTTATTTATGACCATCTATTATTATACTAATTGATAAGGTTAGGCTACAAATTTAATATCTTCAAAAAAAAAAAGCTATAAATTTAATAATATGAACTGTTGAGTGTTAAAAATGATTTTTAAAATTTTTTTTTATTTAATTAACTAATTTTTTTATAAATTATTTGTTTCAAACCTATTTATAAAAAATATTTATATTTTTTATTTAAAAATAGTTTTCAGAATTTAAAAAATAAAAAACTTTATTTGCATAGCACTTTCTTCGAATACAATGCTAAACAAGATTTTAGAAATAATGTTTTGTAAATAAAAAGTACTTATTAGTTCTTTTGATAATTAATTAAACTTACTTCATACTTAAAAAATATAATTATATTGGTATTAATAACTAAATATCCAAATTTTAAGAATATTTATCAGAAAGGAAATATCTCTTTAGCTCATTATTTAAATTCAAGGGCAAATATATATATATATATATCTTTTATGTCCTTTAATAAAAATATTATTTAAAATAATAATTAGAAAGATTGTAGTTTAAATGTATTGGCTATTCTATAATTACAGTAATCGGTAACAAACAAATATTTAGAATTTTTACGAAAGAGTCATAAAATTTTTGAGAATTCACACAAAAACTTCTCAAATATGGAAAAATTATAGAATATATTACACTCTAATATTTGAAATTTATACATTATCAAATGAATAAGTACTATATTAAACAATAGAGGTTAATTATTTTAAATATATATATATTACTTTAATTTATTAAAATCTCAAAACCTTTTTAATTAAAATTTGAAAAACTAAGGAGCAACAATAATACAAGAAGCTAGCTGCAGCTATTCTTGGAGTGTTTAAGAGACGAAGATTTTTCTTTTACCGGGGCGGCAACGGCGAACAAAAAGTGAGTCAGTCACGAGCCAGATAATATTATTATTATTATTATTAAGAAAATAATAAGGTTGCCTTATCAGAATCCGATCTCATGAATATAACACCAGTTTTTGTTTGGCTGCAGCTATTCTTAATCGGGGCCTTAGCCGAGGCTGTTATGCTGAAAAGTCTGTCAGCTTTTCTTCCCAGTGATGCAGAGCCACGTTGACTTGAAGGTATGTACTTGTTCTTACGAACTTTTAAAATATATTGGTATTTATTAACATCCTTTCCCGATTAATTAATATTTAAAATAAATATAGAGATATAATGTACAATAATATTAATAATCTGATTTTATTTTAATATTAATAAAAATTTTATTTATATATAAAATTTTAATACATACATATTTATTTTAAATATTAAAAATTATATATAAAATAGATATATTGTACGTAATTATTAGATATTAAATTCTCCGTTAGTCACCATTTGATTTATATATATATATATTATTAATTTATTTTATTATAATATTTTATTTATAATAAATTATAAGAGTGGATTTTTCACAAATTATAGGAATTTATTATTAAAAATTATATATAAAATATAGCTAGTAAATATTTTATAATTATTTTGTTTGTCCTTAATTGAGGCAATTATTAATATGCGTAAAATGTGATTATTAGATATTGGACTTATATTATAATTTATATGAAAATTATTTATTTATCCATTATTAATAGGTATATATAAAATAAATGTAGTAAAAGCATCCATAATAACTTTCTTATTTCATGATCATTTTATTTGTCCATTTATTTTCAATCATCTACGTGTGATGCACGTGATTTTTAATAATTGAATTCATCATTATTAAATAAATAATAATAATATTATCCAACAAATTAATTTTAATTACTTTTAATTATCATCAATTAAATCACATTTAATTTAAATATTAATTATATTTAATTCTTATATTTTATATAAAAGTAAATTATATTATACTATACATGTAAATTTTAAAAATTTAACTTGTTATGTATATGATTAAAATAAATTATAAATTAGAACTTCTCAAATAATTTATAAGAATTGTATTCAGTATTTTGAAATTTATATTATGTATTATGTGCATTGTTGTAATTTAGTTTAGATTTACTATTATATAAATTCAATATGTGAGTGAAAATCATTGTTGTTGTATAACAATATGATGTCGTTATTTTTTTTACCGTGCATTTCTAATATTTTTTTATTAAATTATTTTTTCTTTCTCTTTGATATTAGTTATTTAATTATATATATATATAAAACATAGTTATCTAGTCCTAATATATTTGGATTTATAATTAATACGTCTTGCATGTAATCATTAGATATTTAACTCATCATTAAGCTAGTTTTGTATTTATATTTGTTCTTATATCATACTATATATAAAAAAATTACGCTAAATTATCTAACTCATTAATTATCTTGACTATTATAGTTATTAATTTATTTACTATATATAAATTATCTTATCAATTATATTTGTTTACCGTATTTTTCTAATATTTTTTATTAAATTATTTTTTTCAATATTAGTTATATTTTTAATATTAAAAATATAGTTATATAGTTCTAATAGAATTAAATTTCTAATTAATAAATTATCAATACTATTTACTAATAAATCAAATTATTAAATGACAAAATTAACTCAATTAATTTATATATATTTTTTATTTTGTTTTGTTTTATTATGGTATTTTGTTCATGGTGAATTATAAAAATGCATGTTTATCTTAATTTTTATCAAATTACTAATTTGTTCATTATTAAGAGTCATATATAAAATAGATATAGTAAATATTTTATAGTCATTTTTTTCTATTCCCTCTGTTTCCACTTTTATATACTGACTCAACTTTTTTAATTATTTTCTACAAAAATACAGCTTCCACGTAGGTAAAAGTTACAGTTTTCTCTTGTTAGACGCTAAAACTGTAAAAAAAATGTATTTTTGTACTTATGCTATGGTAAAAACTAGAGTTGTTAAAAGTATAAACGTTTGAGATTTTTTTTTTTTTATAGTAATTTAGCATAATAAAGATAAAAGTATAAAACACAGTAAAAGTTCTTTATCCTTTAATTATAGATTTTGAATTCTAAATCTGAATATGAAATATACTTAAAACTTGAGAGTGAGTGAATTTCACCTTTTTTTCCTTGAATTTTATACTATTCTCAGTTCAAATGGGTCAAATTTATAAGGAAATCCAACACCAAGCAACATGCCTTGAATTTTATACCATTGTTGTTGTTATAATTATCATTAGTTAAGTTTTAAAGGTTATGGGCCAACTCTATTCATCCATATAATTAATAAGCCATTGGCTATCTCGCTGGAAAAGCTGCATTATTGAAGATTCCATCATTTGTTTTTGGATTCAATTTTCAAGTAATTAATTGCTTTCTCAAACCCACCCTTGGCTCTCACCATCAACTAATTTTGGGCATAGCTGCATCAGAGATTAAAACAATTTGACTTCACTGTGGACTTGAACTCATTTGCTCAGCATAATTATGTTGCCCACAGGGCTACTAAGCAACACCCTAAATATCACATCAAGCAATAAAGCTGAAATAATCAGAGGAAGGTGAGAAGAACGCGGAAACTCATGCCCATCAAAGACTATGCTGCAACAATTGACCACTCATTCCATGCGCAAGCCAAGCCAGCCAGCAGGACTCGTGTATCTCATCTTTCAAGCCACAATTATTGGTGGGTTGGCTGAATTATTGGTATAACTTTCCAATTTGTCTCGTTATATGCATAAAAGAAATTATCCCACCTGTTTGACCATAGCAACAAAACTTCCTATGTCCCATCCCTTTATAACCTATCAGCTTTGATTTAGCAGATCATCACATATATTTAAACAAATTTGACTAAACCTGCAGGGACCCATATACAGAGGCTTCGTATCTAATTATGATATTCGACGAAATCATGAACAATTTGATCCAAATGGGTTAAGGGAAATGTGGTGACTGTCCCACTCTAAGATGCAATGAAAAAAGATCAATAAAGTCGTATCTTCCTTTGCATCCACTTTCCTCAATTAGTGTTTTTCAGGGACCTGTGGATGTATAATTTAGTGACAAAGTGAAAAGCAAAAGAGCATTAGTTATGCAAAAAGGGGTATTTGATTATAATGGCCTTGTATAACAAATTACCACACCTACTGATTCATCGTAATAACCAATTGAACAAGTGATATTCCAGTTTTGTGAATGCCATTTATAACACAAACCACTTGTAGCCAAAGATGAAACATGCAGTGTTTTAAATTGATACCTAGATTTCTGAGCATCATATCAGTTGCACTGCATTAATTGCTGATGAAGCTCATACTGCAGCTTTGAAGAAAAGTTTTAGAAATAAGTTCCCACAATTCAACAGCATTCTATAAAAAGCACTGCAAATCAAACGCTCCAACAGAAAATGCAAGGCAAATTTGACGAGTCTTATTCTCCATAGCTGACTGTAGGCGATCAAACTTAATTTGACAAGTTCTTTGTTTTCACTTTTCTTGTTTATCCTCAGGCATACCGATCAACCATTGAGGCCTAAGATCGAGAACATAAATACCACCTATTGATGAAAAGACGAGTGACAAGTATTTATCTATGGAAAAATGCAATGTAGAGAAAAAAAATTGCAAATATCATTTCATAGATTTCCTTTATGGAATGGGGTTAGTAAACAATGAAGCACCAACCACTCTAACCGTCCTTAAATCATTAAATAAATGATTCTTTTAGGTTGACAAATGCCCATTCACACCGAGGAGAGGGCGAAGGCATACACGGACTTCATGTTCCTCTGGCCCAACACGATGTTTGGGAACAATAATTTCAAGCATTGTTCCTGTCTCGTCACGGTATGCTTCCAATTTAGCATCTTCTGGAATGCGGTTTGGAAGGGGAATCTCTCTAATGAATTCCCCTGGAGGGCAGTGCTCTGGTGTTGGATCTGTTAGCTTAAATGTCCTATCATGTCTCTTAATAAATGGCATGCAGGCTGTACTTACACAAGATATCTTCACGATTCCATGCAAATTAGTGTTCCTCCAAGTGACTTTCACCCTTTGAAGATCTGCAAATGGCAAGCTGATGAGAATTAAGAATGCTTCATCATCTTCATATATTGTTTTCGCTGCTGTAACAGGCCCATATACATTCTTCATTACCCCACTGAACTCATTAATCCATGCTGCTTCAACTGGATGAATATTCATATCAACTCTATCACCATGTGAGTTGTTAGCTAAGCATTCGTCATCATTTCCATGTGGCAAATAATCCTTCTTCCGCTTGTGACAGACAGGAGAAAGATCCATGATCTCACCATTGCTATTGTCAGATGACTGAGTTGAGAGATTCAAACCAGTCCCAGTGGGCAATTTTCTTGGGTGGAAACTTCCATTACCCTTTAATGGATGAAGGGGACGCTCAAGCTCAAATTCTGTGTTTGGAAGGTTCCTCCACGAACCAAAATCACTTGCTTCAGGAGGAACTGAGAAATTTATATCACGGCCTGTAAGCTCCATCCACCTTTTCCTCTCTTCTTCCTCAAGATTCATGAGATTTGGTGATCTAACAATCTCTATACCGTGAACACATTGAGGATTAGAAAGGCCCCTGTAATGCTTCCTCTGCATTCTATGAGATCGAACAAACCCCTTGTCAACACTGAATGGAAATGGGCGCTCCCCTTGGCGAGAATGCCCGTTCATGTAACTCCTGAGCTGCATCTTACCCAAGGCATTCTCCGGCCTTTCCTTAAAAACCCACATGTACATGTTCTCCATATCATGCTGAACCAAGAAAGCATCAAGCTGCAAATCTGACTTCTCATACCCAGACACACCATTACTGTCCTTAATTATCTTGCACTTTGACTTTTCATTTAAAACAGGCTTGAAATAGAAGCTAAAGAAAAACCAGGCACCCCAAATGCTATCAAGCCGTTTTGTGCATTTCTTTGCAATTTTTGGGACACTAACGACTGTCTCAACCTCATAAGTTTGAGGCGCAAGACCGACATCTAAAATGTCGCATGGATCATTCCACGCCAAGGAAGGAGGTGGACTAGGCTCAGACGATAATGGGAGATTGATATCTGGAGGACGTGAAAGAATGATTGATCGATTCATTTCTCTTTCCAGCTCATCATGTGTCAGAGAACCTGAATCCATTGACAGAAATGTAGATGGATGATAATTCTCCATTGACAAGGTAGTGAGGAGAGCTTCCCCCATATTTCTTTTGTCCTTCACCTTCTGTTTTAATTTTTTTGCTTCTGGGTTGTGACTCGAGAGCCACCACAGTTATTAGAAAACCATCAATCGCACCATGATTCAAATAGAAACTCCAAAAAAAAATTCAGCAGAGCTTCCAATCAATCAACAAATCCAAATAAACAACTCATAAATATCTTCATCTTTTAAAATTTCAAAACGAACAAGAATGATAAATCAGAAATATTCATCAAAAAATTCTGAAACAAGCAAGGTTGCATCCACATAATTAGTATGCCATAGACCTGCCAAAGGAAAAGTTTGAGAGAGACGTCAACTGATCACGTTCAAAGCTAGACCTTGAGTTACAGATTTACAAACATATGCTACTAAAAGGAAATTCTATCCGTAATTTTTCTAAATAAACCAAATTAGAGAAATCAATGAATAGAAATGAACTCTCAAATATCTTCCATCTTGAGATCTGAAACTCCTAAAAATAATATAATTTTTCGACCACCAAAAAAGCCTTAAAATTAAGTTAAAGCTGAAATTAAGTCACTCTGCAATATCCCAGAATCCCCACACGGGCAAATAACTTTATTAAGCGAATGTCCCTATTTAAAAGGAAACCCATATGAATTAACCCTTGAGAGACTGAAATCTCCAAGAAATTTATATTCTTACAGTTTCTCAGCTACCAAACAGATATGAGAACCTAAAAAAACAAACAAAGAATTCGAAATCCCTAGAATCTGATGAAAATTCGGAGAAAATACAAGATAAAGTATAGATTAAAAGTGATCAAATCAGACCAGAAACGGAACTCTAAATACCTAAAAAAGTAAATAATGAAAATATATAAAATTGAAGATATTCGAAAATTACCTAAAAGGAGAGACTCCAAATCCGCCCGAAACAGAGGCTTGCACATTCGATCCCCATTTTGAGAGAGAGAGAGAGAGAGAGAGAAACGGAGGGTGTGAAAAGAGACGGAGTTAAATAGGAGAAAAAACCGACACCAGATAACGGCGAGAGCTGCTTATGAAGGACGTTAAGTAACGGTAGAGAGGAGATTACGGTTCAAAAGAGGCGTCCTCTGAAGCCAAACGGTCCTGTCTTGTGTGTTTTGTCATTTGTTTATATTTTATGTAATACAATTTTTTTTTTTTAATCTGGTTTTGAAGACATTCACACTCAATTAAATAATTTTTTTTTATTTTTTTAATCATAAAAATTAGACATAATTTATCATTATATTGCATATTAAAATAATTTACATGATCCCAAACTGGAAACAGCTCCAGCAATCTCCCTCTTTTTACATTTTAATTGGACAACAGATTTATATATTTTATGTGGTTGAATTAATAACTTAGCAGTCAAGTACTAAAATAATTATAATATAATAAACTAGAACATAATTAAAATTCTAAGATTTATATTTTCTGTTAACATCAGGAATTATCAAATTAAATTTGTTAATTAATATATATCCATAAATAAAAAAAATTATTTTAATTTCTTTTGTATGTAATGTGAAAATCTTTTTTTTTTTAAAAGGAAACCACATTTTTATCATGTAAAAAGAGAATAAATATGAGAAAATGCATGTCAATTTATTTTTCGATCATTTTCATAGGAAAATTAAAAAAATAATAATAATGAAAGGAAGAAAAGAAAGAAAAAGACTTCCACTATCGTGGGAACAAAAAATCCTATTTCCATGCCTAACAAATCAAAACCTGCATTATCTAAAAAGCAATAGGGAATTTTGTTCCTTATTACTTGTTAAGGCACTTTATTTTACTTTAAAAATATAAATTAATATTCAAATAAAAAGTGAAAGTCAATATGAATTATTGAGTCAAACTTTTTCATATAGTTGAATTTATTTATGGCCATCTATTCATATACTTATAAGGTTAAGCTATAAATTCGTTTATTAATTTATTATTTATATTGCCTCCCATCATTTAGTAATAAGAATTCAGGTCAAGTAAGTAAATCCATTAAAAAAAATAAAGAGTGAATTAAAAATATTTAATATAATTGAAATATAATTTTCCTTTCTTTTTTTAATAAATATGGAATGCGGAAACAATCACATTAAACTAGTACTCTCTAAATTTGACTTCTTACATTTTGCCTTGGAATGTTTTTTCGTATTTTTGCTCATGTGGAATTTGCCTAAGATTGTTATAATCATTCTCCATGTAAAACTCATTGAAGTTAACTCTACTATTCCTCAAGGTTGCACGCATTTTCTAAGGAATTGAAAGATTTTAAAATAAATTAAATTAGGGAAAAAGAAGAAAGACATTTGACTATTTGAGTATATATATACAAGTTCATGTAATTACTATCCTAGATAAAACCGGGTTGCCCACCTTTCTTTTATTTATTTATTTATTTATTTTCTATGATTACCTTGTCTATTAAATGAAAATGATAAGTCATTGATAAATGGTGATCAAATATTTAATTTAAAAATATAAAAGGAGAATTGGAAAAGATTCCATCTTTCATTTTATTATAAAATAATATTTCTTCCATAAAAAAAGGTAAATTTATTTTCTATTTTTTACTATTTAAAATTATAAGTCTTTTACATTTTTTGATGTATTGTTATTTTATTCAATTATAAATATACCCTTATTTATATATACTTTTATTAAATATACCTAAATATTTATTTATTTATTTGAATTCTTATTTTAAATAACTTTTGAAATTGATTTGCATTTATATGAATATTAATTTGAGTCTTGCATTAAAAAAATTAAAGAGTTATTTTTAAGATAATAATAAATAGAGCATATTTTTAAAAAATATTAAATAAAAATTATTAATTTAACTAAATTAACTCTTTTTAATTAGATTTATATTTTTCAGACCGAGGGAGTAATAGCTTTAAAAGTTTGAAAGGAAAGAGCACTGAGATCCATCACCGCTTCAATTCAATTACTAAAACAGTCCTATTTCAGGTTCTTATCCAACCAAGTTTAGTAATGTTTTGATTAACTATGTATACAAATTCTGCTTTCTTCTTACTATTCAAAACCCAACATTTTTTTTCACCATTGTTTTAGTACGAATTTTAAAAGCTAATGGATTGAATTTTTAATTACTGATATTTACTCTCAATTAGCCAAATACTACATTCAACTTTTGGGTTGTTGAATTTGTTTGGAGGAATAAGAAGAGATTTTATATAGAATTAAAAATAAAATATATATATTTAAAAAGTTTTATTAAATTTTTTCAATATTTAAATTAAACCCCTAAATATATAATTTTTTTTTTTTTTTTTTGGCTTTGGAGGTCCGGACTCCTATGAGCCCTTTGTCTTCGTCCCTGGTTGGATAGCTAAAAGATGAACTAACCAAACTCCAATTCAAATTTTAGTATATTAAATTAAATGTAAGTTCTGAACCAATCATATAACTTTGAAAAATTTTCACCATTTACCAAAATTTAATTTTTTTAAATTATTGTATTTTTTTATTTTCATTTTTATCGAAATCAATTTCTTTTCGTTCGTTTTTTTTTTCGAAATTTATCTGCTAGTCGTCTTGTCTCTCTCTTACTCTACCTAAAATATCATGATGACAACAATGTTCATAGGTTATGTTAATATAGAAGAAATTGTTACAACGGCAATGACAACGATATTCGGTAACTGTAATAGTGTTCGATGACAACGGTATCAGTATTTATAATAGTTAGATTGGAGATATTGTTAGATTTAATGAATTTACGATAATACTAATGTAATTATAGATTTGATACAATCGTAGTAGTTTGTGTCATTTTTTATTGAAATAAATCTGATGCTCAATATGAATCTGAATTAATTTATTTGTTTGAGAATTTTCTGATACTTTTTAATTTTGGATTGAATTTTATTTTTATTCTTCTTATTCTTTTTGGTCAATTCAACCAAAGTATTTCCAATATATACTCAAGAAATTCTCAATATATACTCAAGGTATTCACAAGGTATATCTAAGGAATTTTCAAGATATTCTCATTGTATATCCAAGGTATTTTGAAAGACATACCTAATGTTCAACAATAAATTAAATCTAATGCTCAATGTCTATAAATGATGTTAGTTTTAGGATTTGTAATGCTCTTACTTTGGATTCAATTATGTTATTTTTCTACTTTTTCTTTTTGGTAAATTCAACCAAGGTATTGCCAATGTATTTTTTTATTATATTTTAGTTAAAAATGAACCAAGCTATTTTCAAGAAATTTTTAAGGTATTATGAAGGTATACCTCAAAGGCTCTACAAATGAACTTTACGAATCAATTATAAGGCTCTACAACAAATAATAGAAGCCAAATATCATGTTAAACGATCTATTAATGATTCAATTTTTTTTCTTCTTTTGTCTTTTTGGTAAAAATTAATTTAAGGTATGTCGAAAATATTCCAAAAATATATCATCTATACACTATTAGAATAATTTTCAGATTTTAGTACTATTGTAAATATTTATTGAAAAAAACTTAAATTATCGATATTTTTATAAATATTTTCCGCATTTTTCTATTTTTGTAAAATTCTCTTTAATACCAAATTAATATTTTGGATCAACATCATATATAATCTTCATAATAACAATTGGCATATCTAATCACACACGACACTATTCTGTTTTGGTTAAAAATATGTTAAGCTATTCTCAACAAATTCGCAAGGAATTCTCATCGTATTTCAAATGTATTATGAAGGTATACCCAAAGGCATCACAAATAAACTTTATGAATCAATTCTAAAGCTCCACAACGAATAATAGAAGCCAAATAATATGTTAAATGATCTATTAATAATTCAATTCTTTAATAATTTTTCTTCGTTTTCGTCTTTTTTAATCTTTTTTTAGTGAAAATTGAACTAAATTATACCGAAAGTATTCCAAAAAAAATACGGTCTACGCACTTTTGGGGTAATTTTCAGATTTAGATACTGTTGTAAATATTTGTTTAGAAACGTATTTTTATAAATATTTTCACTTTTTTCTATTTTGGAAAAAATTTCCTTGAAAACTGTTTGTTACCAAATTAATATTTTGGATCAACATTGTATATTCATAATAAAAATTGGCATATCTAATCACGCACGGCACTATCCTATTATAAAAACATGATAATTTTTTTTAATTAAAATATGAATAATTAAGGACCAACAACAATACAAGAAGCTAGCAGCTCTTAGTGTGTTTAAAAGACAAGTACATATATGTTTCTTTTGTTATTGTTCACACTTCACACCAGGCCGGCAACTGCAAACAAAAAGTGAGGCGTCACAAGTCAGATAATATTATTATAATGAAAATAATAAGGTGGCCTTATCAGAATCCTATATCATGAAGATAACACCGTCTTTGTTTGGCTGCAGATTTTCCTAAATCCAGGCCTTATCCGAGGTTGTCATGCTCTGTCCAAGTGATAAGTTCTTGGCTTTTCTTCCCTTGGTGATAAGACGATACCTTTCTTTTTCTTTTTTATTGGTACTTCTAATTGAATTTTATTTATTTTAATTTCTTCCATTTTCATTTTGCTTCATAATGTTTTGGATAGCTAGCTAATTATGCTTTGATATGGCTAATTATACATATATACCCAAGATAAATGTTTATATATATATATTAAATGATTTCATCTGCCATTTTGTTTCCTTTGTCCTATTAATTATCTACACTTTCAATTTCTTCTATTTCTATCCTACCCCAAATAATGCCTCACCTAAGTGAGGTGACTCATTAAACAAGATAATACTATTGTTTCCACTTCAAATTATTTATTAATTTATTTTCTTGCGGTCCAATTATTGTTATTTAGTTTATTCATTAATTTTTTTTTTTCGATTAAATTGATAGAATCCTTACATTTTGAAATTAATTCAAACTTTTTATTTTAAAGATTCATATTACAAATATATTGATTGGCCGGATATAAAAACTCAAATCCAGTGATGTGCTAACTTCTCAATCCCACATCGAAAAAGAATAAAAAAGAAAAAGAGATTTATAAACCAATGCACTAATTATTCGAAATAATCTGAGTTAACCGTTTTAAGCCACGAGGTTTGTCTATTTATAGGTTATTACATGACAGTATGAAATGAAATTTCCAATTGACTCTGTCTCTAAATTATATAGTAGAATTTAGAAAATGGATTTGACTTTCTACATTTAGAAATGTAAACTTCACTGTTTATTCTAATTATAATTTTTGCACTTCTATTTTTTATGCATATTGTATTTTTTTTAATGGTATGGTTTCTAAAAATATTTTTTCTTACCATAAAGGTTATTTATTTTTTTTCTAATTATAATTAATGCACTTCAATTTTTTTAAGTATGTTCTATTTTTTATTAGTGTCTTTCTTTAAAAAAAAAATACTTTTTTTACAATAAAAGTCGTCTACATTTTTCGTTTAATAAATATTAATTTATATGAGATAAAACAAAATAAAAAAAACATAAAAAGTTTATTGAATTTATAAAAAAAAAAATTACTCTTTAGAAATATTCTAAAATATTTTTTACTTTAAAATAAAAAATATTATTGAAGATGTTTATAATTTCAATTTTGGGATTCAACTTCATTCAATTAATATAAAGATAAAAAAATATATATATATTGGAGGAATTATGTACTGCACTTGAGGTGAAGGTTGGATCTGAGGGCGGGCGGGGAATGGCCCAGATGGGTGATAATGAGAACTGATGAGGAAACCCAACACCGAGCAAGCATGCATGAGCCCTTGAATTTTGCTCTAAGTGTAATTGTTTATAAATTTTAAAGGCTTTTGCCAACTCCATTCATCCATATAAGTGATAGGTCATTGGGTTATGATATACCATGGAAAGTTGCATTATTGAAGATTCCATCATTTCTTCTAGATTCAATCTTCAAGTCATTTCATCTTTTATATAAGAAAATATTACTTATTCTAATATTTTTTTGTTCTAATTTATATTGAAATATCTATACTTTAATATAATACTTTTTGTTCTAATTTATATTGAAATATTTATACTTTAATACAAATTGAACAATATAAATTAAGTGAATAGATAAAATACAAATATTTTATTATAAATTAGATAAAAATTGAGACAAAAGTGTTTGAACAACATCTGAGGCCTAGTTCAAGTGGCAGGAGAATTTGCTATTGGAATGATAAGATCTTGAGTTCAAATATTCTCTTCCTACTAGGTGGAATTTTGCCTTTACGATGAATGCAAGAGGATGGTTACCACGAACTGCTTAGAACATTCCAACAATGCCCTCTATCTTACTCTCTATTATATTATAAAAAATTCACTTTCTATTTTAGTTTGTCTTGAAAATTATATGTACTCCAATAATACTCTTTATTTCACTCCCTATTTTAATTTTTTTGTTAATAAAATTATTTAGAAAAAAAATAAAGAAAGAGAAGAAAAAAAATAATAAAATATTATGTAGAAACTCTTTTAACTCTTAAATCTAAAGATGAAAAATATAAATTTTAAAGAATAAAGTAGATAAAGATAAAAAAATTATTAGATAACATAATACTCTTGTAAAGAAAAGAATAGTGAGACTGCTAGGAATACACTCCCTTTAAATATGTTTATAAAATATTTCCTCTTCCTACAACCAACAAAAAAAAATATTTTTACAAATAACATTTCTCTTTGTGTAATCCCTACTTAATTGCTCTCTCAAACCCACACCCATATATGTCCCTACACCAAAACACATCTCTATCAATTAATAAATAATTATTCTTCAAAACTTCCACCAAAAGTAGGTGTTTTGTGATTGTCAAGGCACATGCATGCTTATCGGTAGTTGGTGTTGGATTTCCTTATCACCCAATTCCTCCCCGGATATACCTCCTTCATTCCTTTATTTATCACTTTGAATTTCAGTTAGACAATAAATTATCCCTTTTTCAAAGCCTTTATATAATTTGGAATTCAACGGATTCAATTGAGTCTTTAAAATCATATTTTATTTATCTTAAGGATGAGATAGGATGATATACATTCATTCTCTCTTAATCAGAGTTTTCAACTTCGAATTTTGACTATGGAGTAATTAAAATTTGAGAATAAATTTTTTTGAGTCATAAGATGTTGAATTGTTAAGACCCACAAAAATTTATTTACACTGTCCAAGAGAGAAATTAGATTAGTATACTGGTAAATAATTACATGTAAAAGATTATACATAAATGAAATTTAAATATTACAAAAAATGTAGTGTATAAGTTTGTAGAGTGTGTAGCAATCGGAGCTAACTCAACAAGTGAGTAATTACAGCTTTATCATAGAGTGGTGTACTAATTTAGTAAGCCTCACATTTGACTTCATTTATGAAAAGAAAAAATTGCAGTTTTGTCAAATCAGAAACCATTTTGGGCTCATAATTTCACCCCATATATCAATCTAACTTTCTTTGGTAGCCCATTTTCCATACGGCTCACTGATATCAATAAGCAACAGGTGTGTATTTTTCATCTGTAAAAGAATTGCTTCATTTTGCCTGATTTTGCCTAAGGAAAATGCATTTTTGATCCACAAATTATATATGGGATAATTGCTAAAAATAAACTGAACTTTTAAAATTGTATCAAAATTAAATTATACTTTTTTTCTCATTTAAATACGTAAACTTTTAAAATTTTATTAATATATGAATTCCGACGAAATTTTGCTGATATAATATAAAATTCTATCGAAATTAGAAAGACTGTTTTGATTAGGAGGCTAAGTCATTTCAAAAACTTTAAAATGATATCTTTTTAATAATTTAAAAAATAATACATGTAACTATCATACTTGGAAGTTATATGGTCAATAAAGTAAGAAGAAATAAAAATTTTTACTGTTAGCAAAGTTTCGTTGGAGAGATTTATGTTTTAAAATTTTAAAAAAAATAAAAACAATAACGTTTTAAACTTTATAAGATAACTCAGTTTCGTAATCAGTATAACATTTTCAATATCGTCAGAATTTTATGATATGTCAGTAGAGTTTCGCCGAAATTCATAAATTGATAAAAATTTATGTATTTAAATAAAAAATATATAATTTAATTTTGATACAATTTTAAAAGTTTAATTTATTTTTTACAATTTTTCCTATATATAATATGCGAGAGAATAGAAAAAGAAGAGAGGTAGGAAAGCAGCATTGAGAACTCTACAGCCCAATCGGTGCTAGCATTTAAGTACCAAAAAAGGAAGGTTGATGATGAAGACTTGTGCAATTTGCTTGAATGAATACGAAGAAGGTGAGGAATTGCGCAGCTTGCCAGAATGTAGGCATTCTTATCATGTAGCGTGCATAGATATGCGGCTATTGTCTCATTCTAATTGCCCTGTGTGTCGCACTTATGCTGTGTCGCCTCACATTTCATGGTCGTCTACCGCCGCTGCCGCCGCCGCCGCCATTCATGTGGATAATCAACCTCCTAATCCTCATCATGATTTGGGTATGTTGCAAAATATTGTTATACAATCCAGAACTATTTAATAATGTCTAACTTATTTAATTTTTTTACTTTTTACATTGCAAAGTACATTTGCATATTTGAATTGTTCGGTGTTTTCCAATTTTCCTTGTGCAATATAACGGGATATTTTTTTTTAAATTGTAGAGTCACTAAATTGCAAATTAATTTGAATGTACATTAAGTATGTCTATAAATAGAGCAAAGCGGTTTTTTTAAATTTTCAGTATATTTTATATTTAAAACTCGAACTTCATATCTTTAAATACTTTCTCCCATCTCACCCTTAATACATGCACGAAATTTTAGATACTGCAAATGAGCAATATGGAAAAATTAGCAAGGTGCTATTGGACTTTTAACACCATTTTAGGCCCAATACTAATACTAGAATTGGATAAGATATATCACTTTTAGGTTAATAATATTAAAGTTTTTTTTGTATTGTATTTTAATAAAAACATATATTTTTTAAAAATATTGTATTTTTAATTTTATTGAATTTTGAAAACTATTTTTGGATAGAAGAAAGCAAATAGATATTTTTTTAGAAATAAATTTGAAAAAAAAAAATTTTATAAAAAAATTAAAAAATTAATCAATTAAATTAAAAAAATTTAAAACTTAGCTTTTTGGAATACTAATCAGTAACTCCAAACACCTTAGTAATTGCATAGAAAAATAAAAAAAAGATTATATGATTTCTCATTTTTAATTTTTTTTTTCAAAAATATTCTACTGTTGTTGAAAAGCTATAAAAATGATTCTTATGTAACTCGTCTTTTAAAAGTGCTTCTTTTTAAATTTTGTATTTCACAAATGCTCCATAATTTGAAACTGAAAGAGTATTTCTTTGAAACTTTGTGTCTCTTTCCATACAAACTAAATTAGAAAACTAGAAGGTGTTTTCATGGATAATTATAAGCAAAGTTGTAAAAACCAGCCTAGTGAATGAACAGGCCAGTGGATTGTAGATTTAAAGTCGAATCGGAATCAAACCGGAATTGAACCGATCTATATAAAATATAACATATTTCATATATAATAAGATATAATATGTCTTATATATAATAAAAATAGAAGATAAGTTGTTAGAGATCATTTCTAATATACAAAACTAATATAACATGTCTTATATTCATTTTTTTAATTATATTTTATATATTTGTATAACTAAATATATAATTAATTATTAAATATTGTTAGCGTAAATGCTGCCTTTAGTTACTAGCTTTTGGTTATCGTAATCTTTATTTAATTTCCTTTGTATTATCTTTTCCTTATCACATTGTTATGTTCACTGTGCATACACCATGTAACTTAGTATACACAAATGTCATATACATCAAAAGTTTCACATGGTATCAGAGCAGAATATGGCTTCACAATCCTTCAACTCCACCGATTCATTCACTCAAAAACACCTCTGCCATTTCCACCATCACCACTTCCACATCAACCACAACAACTACAGCCCATACCTTTGCCATAAAATTAAAATTTAATAATTACTTAGCTTGGAAAATACAATTCATCCCACTTCTCAATTACCAAAATCTCATCCATTTGATTGATGGAACAACACCACCACCACCAAAGGAGATTCAAAGTGATACCAATCCACCCATTATTGTTCCCAATCCAGCTTATTCAGAGTGGTTTAGGAAGGATCAAATGTTAATGTCCTGGATTCTATTATCCCTTTCAGAAGAAGTTTTTTCCAATGTTGTAGGATTAACTTCTTCCTCACAAGTTTGGAATGCCTTAAGCAATGCCTTTGGTGCTGTTTCATAGAATAGACAACTCCAACTTCATATTGACTTACAAGAGTTTAAGCGTAATAACCTTCCTGTATCAAAATATTTGCAAAAGGCCAAAGCACTTGCAGATGAACTAGCAGCTGCAGGTAGACCCATGTCGAGTGCTGAATTTAATGCTATTATCTACCGAAATATAGGTACTGAATTTCATCCAATTATTACTGTTCTTAATTTACATCCTGATCCAGTCCCATTTCATGAGCTTCAACAGCTCATGAAATACTTTTAAAAAGTACACATGATTTTCCTGTTTGCTCACCATGTCAATAAGCCAAATTCAGCACCATACTCATCTTCACAACGACAAGACAGTTTCTTTCATAATGACAATTCTCAAAGCCGAAACAACAATAATTTCCATCAACCCAACGACAAAAAGGGTCCTGTCAGATTGGTGGATTAGGCAACCACACCGCTGATCGCTACTGAAAGAGATACCATAGACCGAAGTCTCAAAATTCAAATAAGAATTTCCATATTCAAGCTAATATCTCTTATTTTCCAGAGCAGCCATCTCCAAATTCATATGGTGCCGCTCGTTCATCCCTTCCTCGGTTTCCTGACACTGGGGCAAGTCATTATGTGGTGCAGACATCTCCAACATCAATGTTAGTAATGAATACGAAGGCGGAAATCAACTTCATGTAGCGGATTGCCAAGGTTTGGAAATCAAAAACATTGGTTTTTCTTCATTACCTTCTAACAATCGTTCATTGATCTTAAAAAATATTCTTCATGTGCCACATATTAATAGACAACTTCTCTTTGTTCAAAAATTCACACAAGATAATAATTGTTATTTTGAGTTTCATCCTTCTTATTTTGTTGTTAAGGATCAGTTAACACATGAGGAGTTACTTCGCAGTTCGAGTGATCATGGCTTGTAAAAGATTCCAGCATCATTTTCTCAAGCAAATATCACTACCTTGGCCGATTGGTACTTTAGATTAGGACATTCCCAATTTTCTACTATCAATAAGCTTGTTAAGCAATTTCGATTACCTTGTTCTCCTTCCTTTAATATTTCTGATTTTCATTGTGTTGCTTGTTATCAGGGCAAGTTAAGTAAATTTCCTCTTTCTCCAATTATTCATTTTACAAAATCCATTTTAGAATTAATTTATCCGGATATTTGGGACCTGATCTTCATGAATCTATTCATGGTCTTAAGTATTTTATGACTTTCGTAGATGATTTCACTAGGTTTACATGGTTTTATCCAATAAAACAAAGAAGTGACTTATTTGATATCTGTCATGTTTCAAAATTTTGTTGAAAATCAATTGCAAGTCACCATTAAAGCTCTTCAAACGGATTGGGGAGGAGAGCATAGAAAGTTAAATAAATATTTGGCTTCAAAAGAAATTGCACATAGGATAGCTTGCCCACATACTCATGAGCAAAATGGTGTCTCTGAAAGAAAAATTAGACACATTGTAGATACAGGTCTTTCAATGTTATCCCATGCAAAAATTCCTTTAAAATTCTGGTCCCACGCGTTTGATAATGCAGTTTTAATCGTAAACTCACTCCCCACTAGTGTTTTGGAAAACAAAAGGCTTTATTTTTACCCAAATTATGACCTCTTTAAAGTTTTTGGCGGTGCCACTTATCCGTTATTAAGGGCTTACAATAAACATAAATTCTCCTTTAGAACTCAGCAGTGTGTCAACTTAGGCTTATCACCACATCATCATGGACATAGATGTTATGACATCACCACAGGAAAATTTTATGTTGCCCGACACCTTAAATTTGATGAAAAGCTTTTTCCTTTTCATACTAACGTGTCTGTGCAGGTCTCTAATTATGATTCAATTCCTTAGTTGACCATATCAAGTACAAGCAATGATCACTCCGCAGGTAACTCTTCCATATCTAATCCTTTACCTAACCCACTTCTATCTTCTCAACCAAGTTTATCTCAATCTTCCTCTCCAGATTTTTCTCCACATGCTCCTTTAGAATTGGTTATTGATTTTTGAAAGTATCATAACCAATTGCCACCTCAATCTGATCCACCACCTCATTCAAACAAATTGCCACCTCATTCTAATCCATTACCACCTCAATCCGAAAGTCAAATTCCAATTTCCCACCCCACTCGGTCCCACACCATGCACCTTAGACAGTCAACAATGCAAAAACGATAGCTCAATTTAGTAACCAAGCATCCTATACCCACATCAAACATTAACTTGCATCTTACTGTACTTAACACCTTTTCTCAAGCTAACAAGTTAGAAGTATGGAGAAAAGCAATGTTGGATGAGATTCAAGCCTTGCGTCAAACAAATACTTAGACGTTGGTTCCTTGTCCACCCGATACTAACATTGTTGGAAATAAATGAGTCTACCGAATTAAAAAAAAAATTCTGATGGGACTATTGCAAGCTATAAAGCAAGATTAGTAGCAAAGGGTTACAATCAAAGAGCAGGTGTTGATTTTCATGAAACTTTTACCCCTATCATTAAAGCCACTTCCATTCGGCTTATTTTAAGTGTTGCGGTACATTTTGGTTGGACCATGAGACAGCTTGATGTTTCAAATGCATTCTTGCATGGCACCATCGAAGTTGTTTATATATCTCAACCAACCGGGTTTGTGGACAAAGATCGTCCTAAATTTGTCTGCAAATTAAACACATCCCGCTATGGCTTAAAGCAGGCTCCTCAGGCATGGTTCCTCAAATTATCTCAATTTTTAATTTCTGTTGGTTTTCAGGTTTCCAAGGCTGACAATTCCTTATTTTATTATGCTAAGGATGCTCACAAAATTTTTGTACTGGTGTATGTCGATGATATTGTTATCACGGGGTCATCTTTGCAGCTTATTGATGAGTTCATTACCAAAATGCAAACTGTGTTCCCTGTCAAGGATCTCGGCCAACTCCATTATTTTCTAGGCATTGAAATTCTTCTCACTGGCAAAGGCGTTCTTCTCTGCCAACGAAGATACATACTTGATTTGCCCGCTAAAGTAAAGATGGATGGAGCTAAGCCTATTACAACACTAACGGTCGTGACACCTGTTCTCTCAAAAACTATGGGTACAGCCTTGGATAATGGAGACTTATATAGACAAGTGGTTGGAGCTTTGCAGTATATCACCTTAACCAGGCTGGACATCTCCTTTCCAGTCAAAAAGCTATGCCAATTCATGCATAGTCCCACTACTACCATTGACAAGCTGTAAAATGCCTCATCCGTTATCTTAAGCAGACCATTCATTTTTGGTTTGCACTATTGGCTGGCAGCGGAAGCGTTTATTTACTTTGGATTGAGGGGAGCTCTCGGTCTCGGTCAAAATTATAGATTTCAAAAATTTTTAATTTTACCGAAACATACAATCAAATATTGTATGACATGAAAATACACTTTTCATGTTAACCTCGAGCATTTATCCATAACTTT